>JADBJO010004890.1:130000-135000 GCA_016801955.1 Conus betulinus
TAATGAAATAGTGATAAAAATAGCAGAAATGTTACAATTTATTGGCAACAATCATCATCATCATCACCATCATCATCATCATCATCATCACCTTCATCATCATCATCATCATCATCATCATCATCATCACCACCACCACCAGCATCACACATCATGGTCATTAACCTTAAACAGTTCTGAAATTGGAGCAGTCATAAAGAACCACTTTTCAAGATTTTGCAAAACTAAATACCAATTAAGTATGTATATCCTCGGGACTACTTTCTCCGTAATTAGTAAAAGGCATGCGTGGGACCACTGTCTATGCAATCACACATGTATTCATTAATGTGATATAGGTGAGGACGTGGGGAACCTAGTCAGACGAATTATCATAGTTCACACACTAACACACACAGGGGTGAACCTGCTGTTTAAAATGATTGTTGGAAGTCTGCACAACAGACAGATGACTGCGTGTACAGGGAGTTCCATGTCTTGCTGGCCAGTCAAGGTGTACAGTGTAACAGTGTACAGCCCTGGGTAACGACTGGTTAGTCTACGAACACAAGAGCAAAAATTGAATTACTGAGCCACCTAACAATGGAACAGACAAATGACAAATCAGACACTATGTGTTTTGAACAATAAGTTCTTCTTCAGGAGAAACAAACAAACATCACTCAAAACAATTAAAACAAAGGACGAATAAATGGTCCATTTTCTTTAACAGTTGGCATGAAGGTCAGGGAGACAGGTGACGGTCTGTTTGTCCTTTGCGTTCATTGTTTGGAATATTGTTTGTCTTGCCTGAAGAAGACCCATGGGTCGAAATGCATAGTGTCTATTTAGAAGTTTGTTCCTTTGTTTGGTGGCTCTGTCATTCCATTTTTGCTTTTATGTTTGAATTTCTGCCTGCAGTCACCACACTTTGAGACCGTAAACACAGGTATGAAATCATGCAAAAAAGTTATTCTTGCTTCCTTCTTACATAAGTATGAAGTAGTTTAACCTTTATACAATTAACAGGAAAACTGGTTTGCATAAGGTTCAAGTAACCAAGAGATTTTCCACTCATTTATATATATTTTTGACATCACATTAATTCATATCAACTCTACCTTTATTTTCACGCCATAATTTCTTGCTGTGGCGACCTCCGACACCTCATAGCAGGTTGAGAGGTCGATGCGACCATCCAGGTTGTTGTTCTCCTCAGCCTTGGCGTCTCTATAATAGGAGAGGGCGTTGCCTGCCAGTACGAACCAGTGCTTCCGGTACTCCTGCCAGACAAATAATGGTACTGATAGACAGGTACGTTAGAGACAGTGTTGTGGCAGCAATGTGTTCTTATTTGTTTAACTTTCATTTGTTGATGGAAGATGAAGCACAACTGAGCTGAAACCATCTCAGTCTCGAAAGGAGTCACTGCTCACACTTAGCTTTGATCAGCTTAGTGCTCTAAGTGGAAAATAATAAGATTCACACAGAACTGCTCGCAAACAGGCACAAAGACCTCTCTTAATTACATGTTAAAATGTCAAGCCTGCCTTAGAAATTAAAAACAAAAATCAGATTACAATTGAAATTAAAAACTATGAATAAAAGAAATGGTTTGGGGGGCCTCTTATTAATGTATTAATTTTTCTTTCGTTTGTTATTATTATAGCTATCATTTGTATCATCTGTATTAATATTGATATCATCATCATCATCATCATCATCATCATCATCATTATTATTATGTCTGAGCACAAAAAGTGAAATGTGGTAATGGATAATAACGTGTTGTGGATTATGCGTGTGTGTGTATAACTGATTTTTGTCATTGGTAAAACATCTATCTATCTATCTACACACACACACACACACACACACACACATTTTCTCCTGTGTGAGGAGATAGAAAAGCAAGGCCCAGAAAGGCCCAGAACTGTGAGACAAATCAAAGGGAAATAACCCAAGTGCAACGAACTTGGCAACAGTGGTTTCGAGCAGGAGCGACCTAACGGAAAGTGAAGAGTTCAGGAGCACTAAATACCGTACTGTAAATCTGACTGTTGTCGGCACAGCAGGGCCGAAGTGTTGCCTCTCTAGCATTGTCTTATAGTCAACAGGTCAACAGATGTGGGCAGAAGTAGGGTGGTACTGTGTTTTCCTCCCCTTCAGGTGACCAGAGTGTACTTTGAAACAGTTGGGATGTTGAGAGGAGATATACTGTGTGTGTTGTGGCAAGAGGTATGGAGAGAGAGAGAGAGAGAGAGAGAGAGAGAGAGAGAGAGAGAGAGAGAGAGAGAGAGACAGACAGACAGACAGACAGACAGACAGACAGACAGACATCCTCTTGCTGGAATAACAGTAAAAAGTGGTCTTGGTGCTTGATTTCGCCGAGTGTATGGAATGCACCTAACTGATGTCTGTCTCTGTCTCTCTCTCTCACAGTCTGCCTGACTCTCTCTCTGTCTCTGTCTCTCACAGTCAGCCTGACTCTCTCTCTCTGTCTCTCTCTCACAGTCAGCCTGACTCTCTCTCTGTCTGTCTCTGTCTGTCTGTCTGTCTCTCTCTCTCTCTCAGTCTGCCTGACTGACTCTCTCTCTCTCTGTCTCTCTCTCACAGTCAGCCTCTCTCTCTCTCTCTCTCTGTGTCTCAGTCAGCCTGACTCTCTCTCTCTCTCTCTCTCTCTCTCTCTCTAGTCAGCCTGACTCTCTCTCTCTCTCTCTCTCTCTCTCTCTCTCTCTCTCTCAGTCAGTCAGCCTGACTCTCTCTCTCTGTCTCTCACAGTCAGCCTGACTCTCTCTCTCTCTCTCTCTCTCTCTCTCTCACAGTCTGCCTGACTCTCTCTCTCTCTCTCTCTCTCTCTCTCTCTCTCTCTCTCTCACAGTCAGCCTGACTCTCTCTCTCTCTCTCTCTCACAGTCAGCCTGACTCTCTCTCTCTCTCTCTCTCTCTCTCACAGTCTGCCTGACTCTCTCTCTCTCTCTCTCTCTCTCTCAGTCTCTCTCTCTCTCTGTCTCTCAGTCACAGTCAGCCTGACTCTCTCTCTGTCTCTCTCTCTCTCTCACAGTCAGCCTGACTCTCTCTCTCTCTGTCTCTCTCTCTCTCTCAGTCTGCCTCTCTCTCTCTCTCACAGTCAGCCTGACTCTCTCTCTCTCTCTCTCTCTCTCACAGTCAGCCTGACTCTCTCTCTCTCTCTCTCTCTCTCACAGTCTCCTCACAGTCTCTCTCTCTCTCTCTCTCTCTCTCTCTCTCTCTCTCTCTCTCTCTCTCTCTCTCTCTCTCTCACAGTCAGCCTGACTCTCTCTCTGTGTCTCTCTCTCACAGTCAGCCTGACTCTCTCTCTCTCTCTCTCTCTCTCTCTCTCTCTCACAGTCAGCCTGACTCCTCTCTCTCTGTCTCTCTCTCTCACAGTCAGCCTGACTCTCTCTCTCTGTCTCTCTCTCACTCTCAGCCTGACTCTTATCTGTTACCCTTGGAAAATAAAGTCTCTGTCTCTCTCTCTCTCTCTCTCTCTCTCTCTCTCTCTCTCTCTCTCACACACACACACACAGAGTCTGCCTGACTCTCTCTCTGTCTATCTCTCCCCTCATCCTACCCTCTCACTCTCTCTCACTGTCTGTCTGTCTGTCTCTCTATCCCCTCACCCCATACCCCGACCTATCTCTCTCTATCTCTCTCCCTCTCTGTCTCTCTCTCCCTCTTTCTCCCTCCCTCTCTCTCTCTCTCCCTCTCTCTGTCCTTTCCCATAAGACTGAATGAAGTGGAACGCTAACACCAACTTACCGGTGTCCCATAATTTACAATGACACAGAGAGGCAGGAAGAGGCCTACCACAGAGACAGCGCAGCCTGCCTGCCATAATGACAAACTGACCGTGTAGGTCACTCTTGAAGGGGGGGGGGGGGGGGGGGGGGGGGGGGGGAGGGGAAGGGAAGGGGGGGGGGGGAGGGAGTCAGTGACAGAGAAAGTGGCCACATGCAGAGATCACTGCTGCCTGAATTACCAAGACCCCCCCCCCCCCCCCCCCACACACACACACACACACACACACACTTTCACAGGAACTGATGTAGCACCAAAGAAATGACCCTGCTTGTAATCCTGACGTGGGATTTACTGTGAAGAGAAGTATGAGGCCTCTCTCTCTCTCTCTCTCTCTCTCTCTCTCTCTCTCTCTCTGTGTGGTGTGTGTGTGTGTGTGTGTGTGTGTGTGTGTGTGTGTGTGTGTGTGTGTGTGTGTGTGTGTGTGTGTGTGTGTGTGTGTGTGTTGCGTGCGTGCGTGTGTGCGTGTGCGTGTGTGTGTGTGTGTGTGTGTGTGTGTGTGTGTGTGTGTGTGTGTGCGCGCACGCGCATGCGTGCGTGCGTGTGTGTGTGTGTGTGTGTGCATCAGATGTGTGTGTGTGGGTGTGGTGTGTGTATCAGGGGGGGGGGGGGGGGAGGGAGGGGGGCAGAGCGAGTGCAAAACAAAATATCGTTGTCATTCTCACTCTCATGTAAATAATCATTACCGTAAAGATCAACGCGCAGAGGCTAAACAAAACAAATGAAGGGCACACTGGAAGCGAGGGATTTATTCAGTGTATATGTACAGCGTAAACCAAGCACCTGCATGTGCCATGCTCCAAGCACACATAATCATACACGCCAGCATTATTTATTTAGTGAAAATATTGGCCCACTGACACAAACAACACAGGTGTGTCAGAAATCTCCGACTCGATTTATCATAAATTCACTGACTAATAAGACATGATCATGTTGACATTCTTACATAACATGGGCAGAGCATCATGTTCTGGACTGATGCCTTACACTGTATCCGTTCAATCACTCGGCTAAAGGAATGGAATCCAGGAAGATGGGAAAAGTCTATTCCTTTAACCACAAAATGCTGCCAGCATTGGAACCAAAGATCTGCAGACTGACACCCGGCGCCCCTGATAGCTGGGATATGAGAGTCACCAAAGAGCCTTACAAAGAACTATAAAGAAAAACAAGATGCAAAACATATGAACGCACTCCCAG
>JADBJO010004890.1:142500-150000 GCA_016801955.1 Conus betulinus
ACTAACTCAGTCGCTTGGGAATCTTTTCTTTAAAAAAAAAAAAAAAAAAAAAAAAAAAACGACGAAAAACGACGAGTACGGGGTGGGGGGAAAGCAACAGCATAAAATACAGACGCCATACATATATATGCAGAAATCGGAATCCTGGTTATACACATAGAGCTTTTGGGTTCTTGTTTATGCTTGGGAGGATAAAAAAAGATCGAAGACAGCAAACAAAAAACCAAACTGACAGCAATGCCGGCATTATCCATAGGGAAAAAGGAAGCTACAGCAACAAAGACAACATGCTTTCAGCTTTGCCCATACTGCTACCACATTGAAATCATTGGCATTCCAGCGATTCCATTTCAAAACACATGAAAAAGAAAATTTCACCACATAGAATAAAAGTTCACTATCCATTCACAAACCTGCACACATGCAAGCAAGCACACCTCATGCAGTAAAATGAACATCGGATGCCACACCGATCGTATCTTTTACATCTGTACATGGACCTTTCTTCTTTAATGTACAGAAAACCCACACTTTAAATCAATGTTATTATACTGATTTGCAAGAGTCACTTGAAATATGTACGTTGCATTCATTTCTTACGACTGGTTTGAATCACGTTTCAAAACCAGAGGACTTTTAGAGCTAAATTTGAACAAAATAACATTGCTTTACATATATGTATTAATGCACGTATATCTATCCATTTACTTGTTTATCGATTTAATTTTTGACAATGAATACTAGCCATGTTTCAATTTGAAAATAATTCAAACATAAGTCTTTAAAGGTAGACATCCTGCTTTCCTCTTTACTTGTTTATATATTGATTGCCTTATCAATAATGCTGATCATGTCTAAATTTGAAAATGAATAGAAAAAATCTTTGATGGTAAACACTGTGCATGATTTATTTACTTGTTCACCCATTTATTTCTTAATCCGTAATGCTGACCATGCCCAAACTTGTAAACAATTTAAACGATTTCTTCAATGGTAGACGTCATTTTTTTTGTGTGATTCATCTAACTGCCCTGAAGTGACGTCACCACAGACTGCATGCAGAAAGGTTCATGTCTTCCCGGTCCTTCGCTGTCCAACAGCCAGGTGTCGTGATTCCGATGACGGCAGTACCATTTACAATGAGATCACTCCATCAACGACAGTTATCTGAACACACTCTGAACTTTTATGTAGTGGACACAAACAAGGACAGGCAACCGAATCACTCGTTCTTCCATCGACATTACTAAAAAACAAAACAAACACAAACAAAAAAAATGAATAAAATGAAAAATATAATTCAAAAAATGAAAAATTTTGTACTCGTACTGTAAATAAACCAAAGTGGGCAAAAATTTTGGAACGTTTGAAAATCTTTAAAAAAAAAAAAAAAACGTGAAGGAAAATAAAAATCGACTCGATGCGGATGTTAAGATACGTTAGAAGACAGGAAAACAACGTTTAGAGTCATGGATGCTTCTTGCTCAGGATAGCCAAGTCATCAGAAGAAGAGTCTGACTCATCATGTTTTCTTGTTTTCCAATGTACCTTTACCCTCAAGTCAGTGTTTACTTTCTTTCACTGGGTTATCATGGTCCAGCGGTCACAACTTCATTAAAAAGCAGGCCCAACATTGGTCAAGAATAACAAAGTATTACATTCTATGGAGAGTCAGACGGTTTGGTGCTCCCTGAGGGGAGACATGAACAGACAGAGGACGGTACTTGCCTCATAGCTGGAGGATGCCGACTCGGGGCTGCAGGGGACGGGGGAGAGGAGCACTCGGTTACAGGCACCTAATTCCGAACTTCGTGCCATCTACATCAAACACAGCATCAGTCACCCTGTCATCTAAGATGAGACCTCCATTACAGGCACCTAATTCCGAACTTCGTGCCATCTACATCAAACACAGCATCAGTCACCCTGTCATCTAAGATGAGACCTCCATTACAGGCACCTAATTCCGACTTCGTGCCATCTACATCAAACACAGCATCAGTCACCCTGTCATCTAAGATGAGACCTCCATTACAGGCACCTAATTCCGAACTTCGTGCCATCTACATCAAACACAGCATCAGTCACCCTGTCATCTAAGATGAGACCTCCATTACAGGCACCTAATTCCCAAACTTCGTGCCATCTACATCAAACACAGCATCAGTCACCCTGTCATCTAAGATGAGACCTCCATTACAGGCACCTAATTCCGAACTTCGTGCCATCTACATCAAACACAGCATCAGTCACCCTGTCATCTAAGATGAGACCTCCATTACAGGCACCTAATTCCGAACTTCGTGCCATCTACATCAAACACAGCATCAGTCACCCTGTCATCTAAGATGAGACCTCCATTACAGGCACCTAATTCCGAACTTCGTGCCATCTACATCAAAACACATCAGTCACCCTGCATCAGTAGAACCCTGTCATTTAGGATGAGGTCACTCTGTCATCAGGAGAGGCGCCAGAAAATCCGTGCCTTAATTACTTCCAAACACAACACCAGTGACTCTGTCATCTAAGTGTGAGGTTTCCATCTGAGGCACCACATTCCGAACTTTGTGTCATCTACATCTAAAACAACATCAGTCACTTTTGTCATCTAGGATGAGATTTCCATGAAAGACACCAAGTTCGTGCCATCTACATCAAACGCAACATCAATCACTCTGTCATCTAAGATGAGAGCTCCATTAGAGGCACCAAATTCCTAACTTCGTGCCGTCTACATCAAAAACACAACATCAGTCACACTGTGACCTCGAAAGGGATTTCCATTACAGGTACCTAATCATCAGAACGTCGCTCAGCAACCCACAAGAGCAGAACCTGCACTGATGCCGAGTCACCGCACTGTGCAGTAGTGCCTCTTTCTTCATCGCCGTGCGTCTGGCACTACACATAAAACCTTCAACTGACGGCGGTAACTGTTTGATCCAAAGACCTCCACATTACTTCAGCACAGATATGGATGTCTGAGAGTCATAGAAACTGATCAACTATTGGAACAGGGTTCAAATTTGAAACAAATAGTGTATCGATTTTTATGAAATGAGTGTGAGGATGATGATACCACTGGAGCAAATAAGCACAGATAAAAAAGACGTATAAAGAAATAAGAAAAGGGCGAACTTTGCAAGGTTTTCCTCTTGCAAATTACTTTAAAAAAAAACATTGACGCATTTATTTTGAAAATCTCTGTCACATGCTTTTGAATTAATTATTTGGAAAATCATTGACGCATTTATTTTAGAAATCTCTATCAAATGCTTTAGAACAAATCACACAGAAAATCATTAACCCAATAATACTGAAAATTTCTATCACATGTTCTGGAAAAAAAGGTCTTTGAAAATCATTGACGCATCTATCTTGAAAATCTCTACCACATGCTTTGGAATAAACTACCTGAAAAACCATTGATAAATTTATTTGAAAATCTACATCACACGCTTCTGAACAAATTAATTGGGAAAATCGTTTATACGCATTTATTTTGAAAATCTCTGTAACATGCTTTGGAACAAATTATTTCAAAAATCATTGACGCATCTGTGAATAGGATTGTTGAAGACAGATGCTGAATAGTTCCATGGAATATTTCATTTCGGAGAAAGGTTCTAGTACTGCACCAGAGTTAAAAGAATAACCGTAAACATTAACAAAGAAAGAAAAGAAAAACTACTTTTTTTTCGTTATATTAACAAACATTGTTAAAAAAAAAAAAAAAAACTCCCACACAAAACTCAACTGCAAAGTCAGACAACAACCTTAAAGCCAAAATTCAGTAAATCAAGCCAAATCCAAGTAAAATGCACTCACGAAAGTAAGAGCAAAATCACACGGGCAAGAGCACACGCTACACTCTATCAACGTAAACACGTGTTCAAACCCAAACTGTTCAAGCACAAATCATGTACACTAAGACAGAAAAGACAATAATTGTGAAAGCAAGCAAGCGTGAAGCAAAGGGGTAAGGGATACGGTGGTATATTTTCACACGCATTCAAACCGGGTCCACATCACTTCCCACGGGGCATACATCAGGATCATCGTTTACACACTGTTAGATAAATGGTTCAGAGCTCCCAGCCCATGCATAAACGTAGAAAATAGATGGACACGAGGTGAATTTGTTGTCTGGAATTTTCCTCCTAAAGATTAAAAAAAAAATCCGATGAAATGGAACACTGATACACGTAAGAATACACAGCTCATTGATACAAAACAGAACTTTTTCTGAGGATTCAATCTGAGCTGACATTGAAAAGCATGGAATTGTACACACAGCCATTTGTTTACGAAGTTAACATCGGTCATTTTTCTTTCTCATTGTTGTAATTTGGTGTCGATCACTGACTGAAGATTGTGGGGGTCACACGGTTGCTTCACACTGATAGGCATAGGCCGGGTGGGGAGAGAGAGAATTGCACAGGAGAGAGGACGACATGTATCGCTGATGTTGATCGCCTCGCACATATGTTGCTACACTCCACATACTGAACATTAATATTTGCTTTAATAAACCAAAGTACACCAACCCTCCTTTTAATCAACTCTATGGATTCTTGTTCAGTGCTAACAATCCTCAAACACGTGTAATTTTTATCTTATGGGTTCGTGCCTAGACATAATTAACACGCCTCCAAACTCATTTCATCGCCTATCACGAATTCGTGCTCATGATAACCCCCCCCCTCCCCCCATGATCCCCCTCTCCCCAACCCCTCCCCCCTCCCCCATACCCTCCATACCCCCCCCCCCCTCCCCGTCACAAACACGTTTAATCCACACACCATGGATTCCTGCACGGGCTGATGAAAATGAGTTTGTGGCGAATGACTTCCAAACTCACAAATTCAATAACACCTGAAGGAACTATACGCACCAACACAAATTTCATCAAAAAATAAAACGTAAAATCATATATAATAAAAACAGAATTATATCAAAGTAGAGAACCACATAGTGCAGTGTGAAAAAAAAAACTTACATGAACACATTCAATCAACACATAATATTCTGTCATTGCCATGATCCTGGACTAAGAAGGACGAGACAGGCTGTACATGTACACGCACTGTGTGCTAATTAACTACTAACGCAGAACGGAGCCGCCACTAATTATGACCTCACAGTAACGTGACCTGCTCTAACAAACTGACAGGACGCCACCGGAAGAACCTAAAGAGCTACTGTCTTTGAATGGTGCCGTGGTGTGCAGGTAAATCCATACATGCTGCACCACATACAAAGGATGCACAATTCGATGTAAACGCAAAGAATCATTTGACGTACATACAAATATTTAAGACCAATCTTCTCTCTGTCAAATGTAAAGTTTGAAGATGTCCGTGAATTATTCAGTCTTTAAAAAAAGATTTAACGGAAGGAACCCATGGACTGAACGCACGTGCCATGCTGATGCTGAGAGCCGTGGTAGTATTGCTTTGTGCATTTTTCTGCCTGTTATTTGTGCGTCTGAAGAGGATACACTCGTCAAAAATTCATGTCTGTTATTGTGTATTAAACAAGCATAACTTAACAAAGAAACAAATAAAACACAAACAAAAACAAACAAACACACGTTAAAACTGTCATAGCCTTTCGGCCATAAGGGAAGTAACTGACAGAGGTTCACCGTGTCAGGGCACGGCACAAAGGATGGCGGAGCCCATCCCTCGCCTTCCGTCGCCTTTCACCTTCCCTGAACTGAAGCAGGAATCCATTTACTGCTGAACAGACAGGCAAAGATTTCACGCCCGAAAAGTCCCACCCTACGTGTGATTCAGACCCACGGCCGTCACTGGACAGATAAACGCCCAAGTCATAAGATTCCAGACCCTTCAGGGATTGCTTTGCTCATTGTTTAATACGTTTATTTATATTTTGGCTTGTTGTCATCCAAAAGTCAGATTGGCTACATAACAGCAAACAGATGGAGGGACAGATGGTGGAGAATAACAACACACAACATAAAAACTATTGATATCCACGCGGGCTTTTCTGTTACACAGGCCTGCAAGTAAAACTAACACGCTACAAAACAAAATAGGACAGTCGATCAATCAATCAATCACACAACGCCAACCCACCCACTGACCTAACCAGCTTACTAACCAAAGACATCACCAACGACAATAACAAGAACAAGAAATCAATGCAAAAAAAAGACCAGTTCAGCTGCACGCAGCTTCTCAATTTGGAACCTATCCTTATCTTCTAGTATTTGTTTCCAGGCAACTGTTTCTGTTTAAAGAGAATTTCACTCTCAAAGGAACAATAATCACATTTGTATATGTCTTTCAGGAATGGCTTTACAGAGGTCGGGGGTATGGAACGTGGGAAACGGAAGAGGATGGGGTTGGTGGGAGAATAGGGAGATGGAGCTGGGAAAGTAGGGGGCGTGTATGACAAGAGATCGCAATCCTGCAACACACGCTTTATGCTTTATCCTGCTACACGTGCTATACCCAGCTAAAAGACGATATACTCCGCAAACACACACTATGCAACACACGCTTTATGCTTTATCCTGCTACACGTGCTATACCCAGCTAAAAAGACGATATACTCCGCAAAACACACTATGCAACACACGCTTTATGCTTTATCCTGCTACACGTGCTATACCCAGCTAAAAGACGATATACTCCGCAAAAACACACTATGCAACACACACGCTTTATGCTTTATCCTGCTACACGTGCTATACCCTGCTAAAAGACGATATACTCCGCAAAACACACTATGCAACACACGCTTTATGCTTTATCCTGCTACACGTGCTATACCCAGCTAAAAGACGATATACTCCGCAAAACACACTATGCAAAACACGCTTTATGCTTTATCCTGCTACACGTGCTATACCCTGCTAAAAGACGATATACTCCGCAAAACAGACTATGCAAAACACGCGTTACTCTGCAAAACACCATTATTCTGCTAAAACCACCTTGCTATGCACATGTGCCATCCTCTACTAAATACGATATACTCTTCGAAACAGACTATGCAAAATATGTGTTACTCTGCAAAACATGCAATATTCTGCCAACTGCACCTTACTATGCAAAAAACACTTCATTTCGGAAAAGACGTTATACTCTGCAGAACATGCCATAGTCGACAAAACACTATGTTTTGCAAAAAAAAAAAGCGCCGTACTCTGTTAACACGCTAAACTTTGCGAAAAAAATGCTTCATTCTGAAACACACAGTTTACTCTGCAAAGCTTGCTGCTCTCCACTAAGTAGATTTCATTCCGCAAAATATGTTTTACTCTGAATTGCACACTTTACTCTTGTAAAGAAATTATTGTCAGCAAAACCTTCGGACTGCAAAACAAGCTATACTGGGCCAAATACGAATACCTCTGGAAAATTTACTTCACTTTGCAAAATGTAAGTTCTACGGACAACATGTTTCGCTTTGTAAAATACGAATTTCTCAGGGGATGGGGGCAGGATGTGGGGAGGCTTCAGTGAC
>JADBJO010004890.1:155000-160000 GCA_016801955.1 Conus betulinus
CAAAGTTTAACTAATGGGTCACAAACCACACAGACAGACAGACTCTAGTCTAATCTATGGTTCACAAATACATAGACAGACTCTAGTTTAACTGATGGTTCACAAACAAACACACAGACAGACAGACTCTAGTTTAACTGATGGTTCACAAACAAACACACAGACAGACAGACTCTAGTTATATCGATGGCTCACAAACAAACACGCAGACAGACAGACAGACAGACTCACCTTGAGCTCATCCGTTTCGTTGCTCTCCGTCTCATCGGCGCTCATGTTCTGCGACAGGTCGTCAGCATCCTGCCGCAAGGAACTCCCCGAAGACATCGTCCTCCGCTCCCCGCCCTCCGCCACGCCCGACTCCCGAGCCGCCGGCAGGCCAGGGGACGAGTCCTTCAGCCCCGGGGCCTCGCCGGAGTTCTGCACCCCCTGCTCTCGGCTCTTGGCCCTGGAGGTGCTGCCTCGGTCCTCCGACGACCTGAAGACGGAGCCGGTGGAGGAGGTGGAGGACAGGGAGCTGGAAGAGTTGAAGGCGGAGGAGTGGGACACGGGTACCGAAGCACTGCCGGAGGGTAAACTGGACGGACATGAATGACGCGGGGTGCGAAACGGGGAGTCGGTGGAGAATCCGTCCCGGGACTTCCTCCTTCCACCCTCATCGTGGTCCAACGCCTCCAGCCGGTCTCCGGAGCAGCTGAGGAAGCGGGCAGACGCCAGGGAGGTCGTGACCTTGTCCTCGGAGGTGAGGTCGTGCAGGGAGGAGCTCTTGCGGAGTCCCTCCAGGCGGTCCTTGTCGGCCTTGTGCTTGAGGCTGCGCACTCCTTTGAAGGCGGAGCAAGGCGTGGTGAGGTCGGTGCTGTCCGTGCCCTGTTGTTGCTGGCCACGCGGGGTCTTCTCTGACGGGGGCGCCTCGCTCTTCACCGGGGCTGGGGAGGCTTCTTGGCGTTCTCCTCGTTCTGGGTGGGCTGTGTATACATTGAAAGCTTCATTCATCTTTTGAGAGTGTATAGGGTAAACGCTCTGTGACCCTTTAACAACGTCATCTAAAAGAAAAAAAAAAACCCAAAAAGACTACAACGACGGCGCGACAACGACAACAGCAGCAGCAGCAACAACGACAACAAAGCAAAGGCACCAAAACGAAACAAAAGCACCCAAACGAAATAAATTTAGAAAGATATTCGGAAGAGCGTAGACCGCTATCAATGTCGAACGGACGCTGAACCCGTCCTAGGAATCAGTACATGACAGAATGCAATTTTTTTTTCTCCTCTAGGGATGCAATTGTTGCAAAGGTTTATAGGAGTTATTCCCCATATGCTTTTCTTTTAAAATCAAATGTGCACACGTTTATGTGTCTTGAAAGTTTCATTATTCGGGAAAAACAATATATTACTTTGTAGACAATTATCAGATTGTAAACAGTCACTGCACCGTGTTTATTAAATTCAGTGGAAAGCTTGTAATAAAGAATCTTATCAGTTATGTGAACAAAGCCTGGCTCTACCTTTGGGTAAGTAACTGTAGGAATAGACTCTAAGAGTTACCCCCCGTGAACTTTATCTCTTGCTGAACGATCTTTTACGTCCTTTCACAAAACCATGTGATACTAGACGAGTGCGTATGCAAGCGCGCGCGCGCGCGCGCTTGTGTGTGTGTGTGTGTGTGTGTGTGAGTGTGTGTGTGTGCGCACACGTGAGTGTGTGTATGCATGCATGCATGCGTGTGTACAGAGTGAATGCATGCGTATGTGTATGCGCGCCCACGCAGCACATGTTTATTTTCGTTAGAAGAAAACGCAGAAATAGCGTGTAAATGGAAATAGGCCCTGCAGCAGGTGCTGTTGAAAAATAATGCCCCAACACTGTCAGCCCAGAGAGAGAGAGAGAGAGAGAGAGAGAGAGAGAGAGAGAGAGAGAGAGAGAGAGAGCAGCCTGCAGACAGGTGTGACATAAACAAAGTCCACACACAAGAAACCTAAAAGGTAAAGAGAGAGCACCCTGCAGACAGGTGTGACATAAACAAAGCCAACAACACACAGGAAGCACCAAGGTAAGGGAGAGCACCCACACAGCTGTCCACACCGACAACCCCTTCCCCTTCAATTGTCAGAGCTCATAAAGACTACAGTGCCTTGATTGCTTTCTGCCGTTCGCAACTGGGCCCCCTGCACGGCCTCTGGTGAAAGACCGTAAAGGATAATAAACACAGCGACCATGAAAAGGACGCAAACACTGCGCACGTATCGCCATGTTCCGCAACCAGTCAGAATGGCAAGGGAGGCAATTTGCCTGTTTCTGCCAGTCTGAAATCTAGTTCGCAATCTCTGTTCAAAGACCGCAAAGGATAATAACCACAGCGACCATAAAAAGGACGCAAACGCTGCGCACTTCTCGCCGTGTTCTGCACCATTGGAGAAGAACAAGGGAGGCAAGTTGTTTGTTTCTACAGGTCTGTAATCTGGCTCACAGCCTCTGCTTACAGACCGTAAAGGATAATAAACACAGCGACCATGAAAAGGACGTAAACATTGCGCATTTATCGCCATGTCTGCAACAAGTCAGAATGACATGGGAGGCAATTTGCCTGTTTCTGCCAATCCGAAATCTAGTTCACAACCTCTGCTCAAAGACCGTAAAGGATAATAAAACACAGCGACCATGAAAGTGACGCAAACACTGCGCACTAGTCGCCATCTTCCGCAACCAAAGAAGGAGAAGAGAGTAGGCAATACGTCTGTTTCGCCCCACGTGTGTTACGTCTTTATTGTACCCATTGTCTCTGCTGAAGGACCATAAAGGATAATAAACACACCGACCACGAAAAGGACGCAAACACTGCGCACTTATCGCCATGCTATGTACCACTGAAGAAGAAAAAAGAAGGCAGTATGCCTGTTTCGCCTCACGCGTGTTGTGAGTTTATTGTACCCACTGTCTGTACGGAAAGAACGCGATTCGATTGGTTTAGACAGACGGACATACATCACTGAACCAAAGATAGCGCGGTGCTGGCCTCTGCTTCTCAACACCTTCGGTCTGTTTGGCATGAAACTTGTACAGTAAAGTGGGAGGATGTGGTGGGGGGTGAAGTGTGTGGGGGGGGGGGGGGGGGGGGGGGGGGGGGGGAGGGGATACTGGCCCTACAATGGTATTATATTAGGTGGAAAACAGACACTGACCCTAAGAACAACAATGATACAATAAAAACAAACAGACAGACATACTAGTACACAATCATGCGACTCATAAAAGCCCTGCTCCATAGTATTTTTCTTGTGTGCAGGATCAGAATGCTGTGTTGCTGACGTCAAACACAATGACGGCCAATGTGTGTAAACACCACGCCATGTTTTAAACATCACCATGCCAAGACAAACAACCGCACAGCTGATTTACTTTCTAGAGTTACTGCGTGGTTTTCTTTTCTGTTTTTCTCTTTTCTCTAATTAAGAACACCAAAAGGCTTTGCTGTTTTGGAACACAGACGTTTTTTCATCAGACCCACCATTTCCTTAACTCTGTCTGTCTGTCTGTCTGTCTGTCTGTCTGTCTGTCTGTCTCTCTCTCTCTAAAAACACATTGACGCACATGCATGCAGCACACACACACACACACACACACACACACACACACACACACACACACACACACACACACACACACACACACACACACACACACAAATACACACATAAATACACACATACCTACGCGCGGGGGGGGGGGGCGCGGGGGGGGGGGGGGGGGGGGGGGGGGCACACACGCACAACTTAACAGAAGACGGTCTTCAAAGAAAGTGTGTGATCGCCTTCAGCAGTTGGTGATGTCTCCTTGTGTACCTTTCCTGGGTTATCGTTGCTTTTGCATGAACTCAGGGACATGGCCCATTGACTGTCTGCCCAAACAGAGTGGCAATGCCCGCTCATCTCGGTAAACCCATTTCACCAGGTTTGTGCTGGACAGTTCACAACCCACAAAGGTGCCAGTTTATGAGGGAAAAAGGAAGACAGCTGCAGCGCAACAAAAAAAGACAAGCGAGGGAAGCCCGTACAGCAATAAAGAGGTCTCCTACATTCCCTGTCCAAGCTGTCACCGCACATTCCGTGCAAGCATCGGCTTGATCAGCCACTGCGTATTCATTCACAAATCATCTCCCCCCCCTCAAATGACTGAAGTGGTCCTCGTCGACTCGATGGACGAACACACATCGACAGTAGGAGGTCATACATACATCTGAATATGAAGCTGACCGTAACTGGATCAATGAGCTGTATTCAATTCCAGCGGAGACTTCTCTGGAGTGCGTTTTCCCACGTTAATCCATTGCTCTTGTTGAACTGTCTTCTTGAATCTTTTGGTGACATGTTCTCTCTTCAGCTCTGTATCACCAAGTGCCCTTTGTTTCCCTCTTTTACCCTTGACCAGCATTTCATTTCTCTTGACCCCAACCCTGGTCTGTTCTAATGTGTGCGTGCGTGCGTGCGTGCGTGCGTGCGTGGTGCGTGTGTGCGTGTGTGTGTGTGTGTGTGTGTGTGTGTGTGTGTGTGTGTGTGTGTGTGTGTGTGTGTGTGTGTGTGTCCTGTCATTTCTCTGATCTTCAAGTTTCCCTCTGCTACGTCCACTGCCCCCAGACTTATCCATCTTCTGCCAGACTTTGGCTTGGTCTGGGTCGATCTCAAAACCTTGTCTCCCGAATCCTCGCGCTTTTATTTTGCCCACTTCTTCTTCTCGAGAACCGGTTTCAGAAAAATGTCTTCTGCTTTGCTTTGGGAAAGAAGAAACGCACCGTCAGTGAGACCAGGGGAAACAAGGCAGCCCATCTTATCCTTGTGCATTTGTTGATTCTGGCTTTCACTGATTGCACTGTGCTAGTGTTGACATTGTCTATCAGCGGAGGCCAGGAGGCTTCAGGATAAACATAAACAGCAGGCATCAGACTTCCTTTCACTTACTGCCCATCTCCTGCCTTTTTCTGTTTTCTTTTTTTTTTTTTTTTAA
>JADBJO010004891.1:0-142500 GCA_016801955.1 Conus betulinus
ACTGTCTTTGCATTCTCATTTTCGTCTTCCGTTTCAAGGATGATTCTCGGGAAATGTTCAGGCCTTTCTCTCTTCTTTTTTTTTATTTTAATCTTTTTGTTATGTATGGTGTGAAAGTGTCACTACACCTAACATTAGTACAACAATAACCCTGACACGCTGTATCAAACGCCAAAACATTAAAATCAGGAGGAAAATGCACGTTAGTAGCAACACAACATACAAGACGTGCATGGTGCGTGAGTGATGAAGGAAGGGAAAAAAAGCTCGCCTTTATACAAAAATAGAAAGAAAGAAAGGGAGAAAAGACAGAAAGAAAATGAAAAAGAATATTAAAAAATGGCATTATTAAGAAAAATAAAACAAATGAAAACGGTAAATGCAGGGATGTGTTATATATATACAAGCACTCGCACACGCATTTACACGTGCGCACATACATACATACACACGCACACATGCACAAAGACATGCCCATGTCATCTCCTCTTAGTCATTCATTTATTTATCCATCAGCTTTAAACGCACGCAGTGTGGTCTCAAATCTTTGCAGATGTGATGTAGTGTACATGGAATCGTCCTTATGCAGTGACACCTCGATGAAACTCAAATTAAAACTTCAACTGAACGAGGAATACAGGAAGTTGATCAGTTTCTGTCCGAACGTTAGAAATGTTTGACTGATCGCTGGCTACAATGATGGTATGAAAGAGAATGTAGCATATCTTAAATACTCAGAACATTTAAAACAATTCATGCTACTGAATCTTATTTTGACTGCATTAAAACAAAAAAACTTGGTGATGTCATCATTGGTTTAGGTTAGTCATTTTTGACTTCAAGACACATATATTATGTTTTCATCCGACGCCGATCCAGATTCATCTTGCCATGTGTGTAAATGTCGTTCAGAACATGAAATATGTTTCTGTTTCGATGAACAACAACACACGAATTAAGACAAAAATATATGTCGCACACCGATTTACGGAAATTTGTAGCGCGACCATTATCGGTTTTATACGAAGTGAAGCATTTAAACGGTGTTGCAAGATTTGTTTATCATAGCCTGGAGTTCAGACACATGGCTGAAAATAACTTATTATATTATCATCAGTGATGTATCTTCTCCTCCTCTTCTTCTGCGTACTCCCTGTATAGACAGGCAGGTGTAAATCCCATCTGCTCAACAAAGGGAGTGGAGTTTTGTGTGTATGATCTTTTTTCATCTCGCCATTAAGGCAGCCATACTCCATCTTCGGGGAAGGTGCATGCTATGTGTAACGTGTCATCCATCCATACAACGGCCAAACTGGCCTCTCTTCCGAAAGTTGGTGATGGGATTTTACGTGTGTGTAAGATGTTATGCGTGCGTACACACACGGTTTATAGTCTCATTCGAAAGACTGTATGGGAAATGGAGTCAGAACCAATGTTAACTCCGAGGGGAAAAATCCCCTTGTACCAAAACGGCCCAGCGGAGATTCGAACCTGCAACCCTTGGATTACGAGTCCCGCGCTCTACCAACTGAGCTATTCCGGCCTCCATCGGTGATGTATCATACTTACGTTTTTAAATGGAATTTTCAAATGTAATTAGATTTATAGTGAATGGACACAATGAACATCACGTTTACCTAAGTATTCTGATTGTATGATTTCCCTTTATTCCCTCCCTCTCCAACGCCTTCCACGCCCCCCCCCCCCCCCCCCCCCCCCCCCCCCCTCCTGTTATTCCCCATCCCATCCTTCCCCATCCTCCCAACGTTTATCTCTAATTCCCCTTGGTTACGATTGTAGACTGGCCTGGTGGTCTCTGTCATTATCTACGTGATCTTATGATGTGATATGAGCTGTTCAGTTCTCGTCATTTTACATTTGAGTCTTTGACTCTCTCTCTCCCTCTCCCTCCCTCTCTCTCTCTCAACTCCATCCCCATCCGTCTCCTCTTACTTTCAAACAATCAGAATCGTAGTAAATCGTGACGTTGTTCAGTGCCTATGTTCGGCAGAGACTGCGGTGAAGTGTCATGCCTTCAGCAGAAACGGATTTCCGATGTGTGTGTGGTTGCTTTGTGCCCGTTTACATCAATTTCATGACGAAAAGGGCCCAGGACAACTCGGCTATGCGCGTCGCCATTGTTAAACTTGGGCGGAGAGTGGACGGTGTCACTTTGGACTACTCCTCTCTTACCTGTTCTGGGGCAGTTTGCTTTTGCGCTGTGGGGACATTGAAAGCAATCCAGGACCCAACAATCCCCAGGTAAGAGCAACACGAGGCAGTCACGGTTGACCAGTACAGCAGCAAGTCGCAGTGTCAGCCTGGAGAGGCTGAGCGAGTCCACCACTTCTGAAACTTGCCAGCCCCTGGATCTTACCCTGAGTGATGTTGTGACGACTATGAAAATCATTGGCGACCAGATGAACGCCAAGTTGGATGATGTGAAGAAAGAACTTCGTGAGTTACGCGACGATCACTTGGCTCTGCAAAACGAACTGAAAGGACTGAAAGAGGAGATGAACGAGCTAAGAACAGAGAGACCAGGAATTAAAAAAGACCAACAACGACCTGTGGAGCAGACTGACCGACTATGACAAGAAGATCGATGATCTGGAGGGGCGTTAGAGAACGTAAATATGTTCGTTCTGGCTCAGCCCCCTCGCAAAGCTCGGGAACTGATGCCAGAACGAACATATTTTCGGGAACTGATGCCAGAACGAACATATTTACGTTCTCTACATTCAGCTCTGGAACCGATGCCAGAACAAACATTATTACAGTCATTATTACGTTCTCTACAGTCATTTCTACGTTCTCTACACTCAGCTCGGGATCTGATGCCAGAACAAACATTATTACAGTCATTTTACTACGTTCTACAGTCAGCTCGGGAGCTGATGCCAGAACAAACATTATTACGTTCTCTACAGTCAGTCAGTTTAACCTTTATTCACAAACATACATGCTGATGCCAGAACAAACATTATTACGTTCTCTACAGTCAGTCAGTTTAACCTTTATTCACAAACATACATATTGTGTAGGATTATCTGTTTTTAATACTAATTTATAAAAACTTTTGAGATTTTAGTTTTTGCTTAATTCTACGTTTCTCTTGTTCATCCTCAATAACATCATTTTCGCGTATACATTCATCAAAAGAATCTCTGTCTTTCATGTAAAATAAAACTACGGTCTTTAATTGTTCTCTAAAGTCTTTTAAAACAGAGTTTATATTTCTGACATAAAATCCACACACTTATCCCAGCATGCCTTCCACTGAAAGCCAGTTTAGATAAAGTATTTCTTTTTTTAACTATGTCTCTCTCTGCCGAACAGTCATCAATAATAAATAGTGTCTGCGTTCCTTCAAACAGTTTATAAAAGTATTCTAAACACTTACTTAGTTTATTCACTAGGATCACCAAATATATGTTATCATCTGTCCATATAAACATTCGATCATGATATGATTGATTCCACTTTATGGTTGGGCAAAAAATTACTATATGTTCAAAGTTACAACGATAAACTGTTTGTAATAGGTCAAGAACAAATATTGTTTTTCCCACAACAGTTTGCCCGCAAATCAATGCACAATGAGGTTTTTTTGTCATAAAGTTTAACTGCTCCATAGTTTTATAACAGAATTTAATCTAATCCAGTTATTATTTGTATCATACTATCTGTTAAAACTTGTTCAGTATAATAAAATCCTATAAGATCTAAATGTGTAATATTAATCCAATTCAGTTCAGTCAGATTGTTTCTATTTAGACTGATATTGATTTTATCGCTAGTTGTTATAACCTTCATATTCTCACCGTCGTAAAGAACAACAACAGTAACTTTAAGTCTTTCAACGTCTAAGTTTTGCCAGCTAATAAGAATTCCTTTCATAAGATTGTCACTGACGCCCACAACTCCATCACTCTTCTCATCTTTTAAGACAGAAATTTCAAATATTATTGTGAACGTTTCTTCTAATTTCATTCGCGGAAAGAACTGTAATTTTGTAGAAGCTTCCTTTGTAACTGATTCTTTTCTGTGGAGGATGTACTGTTTGTTTCCAAAAGGCTTTATATCCGATCTCTCTCCGACTATTGTCCTCTGGCATAAGACTTACATGTAAAGGACCAGAGTTGAGTGCTTTTCTGAAACTTTTTTGACGGTCAAAGAATGTAAATGGACTTATGAATTCATATTTTATGTCCCATTCTACTTGTGGTTCTATGTGCCATTTGTTGTCAGTTTTTCGAACTATTTTATATTCATACTGACCTACACTGTCTGCTTCTACATTACGCAGTTGTTCTAGAAAAATACAGTTCGAGGGGGGGGATATCTAAGTTTCATCAGTACTCAGCTCATCTAAAATGAATTATATAGTAATGAATGTAATGCTTTAGAATTTTATCGTTTTCTCACTCATAAGTGAGTTTTGATTTTTGGTCATAAACTTAAATATATAAAAGTTTGTTTGCGCAGTGATTGCAAAGCCTAAACATTTTAGCTAGCTCCACATACAAAAAGTTAACCTACTTTTCTTTTCTTCCTTATGTTTAATGTCAACATTGCTTTCAGATTTGCGGATTCTTAAGTTTGGAGTAATGTCGAATTCAGCTAGCCCTATATCTTTTAGTGAGCAAACACCCCCCTAATAACAATCGTATCAGTTAACAGCTAACTCATCTTGTATTCTCCATTTTCTAAAATAGACCGTCTTATTATTCTTGGAGTCTTATTATTGCTCTTCCATAGTCCCCCCTCTTACTCATACTATTACCATGGACGTTCGTTTGTATGGGTTTTCATCAATTTTACCAAAATAGCATACCTTATTGTTTTTATATTCTTATCAATAGTCTTTAAAAAATCAGGACTGCATTGATTGTTTACCCCATTTTTATAAACACTATAAAAATGATCCTTTCAATAGTAATCCACATTAAATATCTGTTGGCGCACTACAATCTTAAACATATAACGGCTTGCTGATACTCTTGATAGTTCTGCTCCCTGAGTCACCTGACCCTTTCAAGTAAAGGTAATAGTACCACATGAACACAATATCGTAAAACAAGGAATCTCCTCTATTAAAAACCGACCACATCCCCCAAAGTCTCTGGTTCAGTCATCCGATGCAGTTTTCCCACGTGTACTCGCCAGAACCTATTCTTTGCTTGTGTTTATGTGTCCTTCAAATTGCTGTCCAATGGAGTGTGCTTATTGTACTCTAGTTTAGTCATTGAAATATCCTGATCTTTGGTGAGGTCAGTGTATAGATTTCATTCCTATTACCCCTTTAGGACCCTTTTGATTGTAACTGAACTGCTAAGCGCCATTACCATAATGATTAACCAGGCTAACTCCATCTCCCCAGATGGATATTAACCTCTTAAAAACAGTTGAGGGCATTCCATCATATAAGTTTTCATCAGTACTCAGCTCATCTAAATGAATATATAGTAATGAATGTAATGCGAGATCGAGCGGATTTTCTCCCTCATAAGTAGTTTTGTTTGTGTAACTTTAAATATATAAAGTTTTGATGGGCAGTTGCAAAGCCTAACATTTTAGCTAGCTCCACATCAAAAAAAGTAACCTACTTCTTCTTCTTCAGGTTTAAATGTCAACATTGCTTTCAGATTTGCATTGTTAAGTTTGAGAGTAATGTCGAATTCACTCATTACTTCTTTTAGTGAGCAAAACCCGTAATAACCATCAGGTATAGTTAACCGGCTAACTGCGCCTCTTCCATTGTCAAATTTTTGAACCGTATTATTATTCTTGGATTCACTTATATTAAACCATACGACTTTGTAAAAACATTCATGGAGTGCAACCTTTTGGTTCCGCATTCGTTTCAATAGCATACTTTAAAAATGATGAAGGACTGTCTTGAGTTGTTATTGTTACAAAACATTTTTAAAACAATATAAAAATGAATCCATTTAAATATACTGATGCAAAATATTCTGTGGGCCGCACTACAATCTTAAAAATATAACAACTGATACTCTTGACATTTCTGTGACTCAGTCTGACGCCTTTCAAGTAAAGGTTAGTACTCCATTGAACAAATATCTTAACCCTCCTATTAAAAACGACCACATCCCGAAAGTATGGTTCAGTCATCCGATGCAGTTTTATCAGAACCAGTTAAACTTTGCTGTGTTTTGTGCATCAACTGGGTGTGGAGTGTCGTATGCTGATCATTTAAATCATCCTGATCCTTTGGTGAGGTCAGTGTATAGATTTCATTTCTATTACACCTTTAGACGTATTTTAACTGAACTGCAAGCGCCATTACCAAATGACAAACCATTTAATCCATTCAGCAACAGAATAGATATGAAGGCTTTTGAAAGGATCTGTAACGAATTCAATGTTAATGTTAGGACAGACTTTAGACAAAAGTTGGATCTTAATCATGGTTTAGGCACTCTTTATTATTGGGGCGTGCACAGAAAGTATAAATATGACTGGAATCCTGCTTACACATCTTTCTCTTCAGGTACAGCTGTTCGCCTCGGGTCCATAGAGCAAGAACATAAAACAGCGTGGACAACATTTATTTTGGACACATCTAAGGGTCTAACCAGAGCAGGAGTAGAACGAATAAAACGACTCTATTCGTACTTATGTTTGGTGTTTGTTAGGTTCGCAAGCACAAACGAAATCTAACATAATTGATCCTTCTACTGGCTTTGACGCACAAAAAACAGTACTTAGCAAATTTAGAGGACGCCCATAATTCTGCAGTTGATTTACCTTCAGTATTAAAAGGTACCAAAATGTTTTACAATACGCAAGATCGAAAGTAGACTTTGCTGTTGGCACTGGTCTATACATGCTGCCTTCTGACCTCAAGCTTCAGATAGGACAATAATAAACTACAATAATGAAATTCTTGTGGCAGGTGATGAACAAAAGATCGGGGAAAAAAAAACGACATAAATTCTAAGCCAGCAATAAGTAAGTCATCACAAACCCAAAGATCACAAAGTTCACGAAGACCTTCAAAATCCACGAAGTCCACGAAGTCCATGAAATTGAAAAAAAATAATGATCATGAATATGAAAAGACAGCACTTGTTTTGGGATTAACTGGCTTAGGATTACTTAGTCTTTATTTTACTAAAAAGTAACCCGACTATTAAGACAACTAATGCCATATAAGTGCTCAGCCATAAAGCCAACTACTTTGCTTGCAGTAGACAAAAGCCAGCTAACGATACTCCCTAATATGCCTGGTAAAGAGTCTATGGCCTTACCAGCTAATTTTTTTAATAAACCTGCAAGATGATCGAGTTGTTTTTTTTACCCATGATTTGTCAGGTGGTGATGGAGGGGGATGAACTGACCTTGCCCACCACCACCACCTGTAATAGACAACACCAGTGTACTTATTGCAAATCCTAAGGCTGTTATAACGCTTGCTAATGTGACTCCTTGCTCTCTAAACAATGTTCGTATTCGTTCTGCTAGCGTCGTGTTTTCATATAAAATTCTTTGGATAGTTTCTCTTATTCTGTTTACTTGTGTTCGTAATTGTTCACGGTTAGTAGACAACACTTCTAGTCTTGATGATCTCTCTAGTTCAAGATCTTTTAGTCTTTGTGTTATTCTTTCTTTAATATTATGTCCTAAGTTGGCGTCGTCAGCCTCAACGAGCTTTTCTTTTCTCTTTTTATATGCTCATCTAGTTCACCCAATTTTGCTAAATTGTTTGTTAATTCACCTCTGATGCTTCTCAAAGTATGATCAAGGGCCTCTATTTCTCGCATGGGTAGTGGTGGATCATGTATAGTTTTTAATGCTGTTTCTTCTGAAAAAACTGGTTTCTGCTTCTATTATTTCGTCTGCTGTTTGACTTAAGTCTTTAAGTTCTATGCTTTGCATTTGGTTATCTGTTGGGAGTTCTCGTAGCGTGTTTTGAAGTTTAGAAACTGCCTCTACGTCTAATTTTGGCGGCTTAGCAATGCCAAGACGACTTTGATCGCTCACACTGAGCCTTTGCTAATTGTACTCTTTGCTAAAAACTTTGATGAGTTTGGTTTAGTTGTAAGTTGAAACAAGTTGTCCTTGCTCGCTTCTCACAAACAGATGATCATCTTTTGTTTCAAAATCATTAGGGTCAATAAAATCAGGAGGTTCTTGGCCTAAACTTTCGTAAAAATGATCCGACTTTACTTAATGTTAATTCTCGCCGCAGTGAGTGACCCTGAACCAAAGGGGTCATTTCACTCATGTCGTCCAGGATCAAAAACATCATAATCTTCATCTTCAATTCCTGCCATATTTTTTTCAACTTTTTTATTTTGTTTTATAAAAAATGTCACAAGCCTATGGTTCAATTCTGACCCGCACAGAAGACTGAAAGAGCCCTTAGGTGTGAAGGGAAATAAACAAAATGTATTGTTCCTAATATCCATCTACTATTGATTCAGATCAAATTCTTACCGTTAAATTTCCAGACCTAGGAGCAGATGAAGTTATTGTACCTGGCTCTGCGCGACTTACTTTCAAAATAGAACTTGAATCAGAAACAGACCCAAACAGGTCAGTAGTTGATAATCTGGGGCGGGCAATTGTTAAGAAAGTTTCCGTAAAACTTGAGGGCCAAGAAGTATTTTCTTTACATAATTCAGACATATTTTTCATCTATTCTGATCTATGGCTAACCGCAAATGAAAGGGCGGATCTTGCGTTTCAAGGAATCCAAAATGATGATGATCTAAAACATAGAGTAGGCGCTGCAGATGCTAAAGACAGTAATAACAAGGCCAAAGCTATAAGTTTTGCGTTTGGAAATCGATTTTCTATACCCTTGGATTTTGAGTTGTTAAGTGCGCATGCACCATACTTTCAAGGAGCATTAAAAGACAGATTGTCATACGAACTAACTTTTAATGAATACAGACGCGTTATTAGATCAGAAGACACCGAAGCAAAATACAGCATTTCTGACATCTCGTTAGAGTTTGACATTGTTAGCAACCCTAGCTTAGCAAGGCTGATTGAGCAACAATACCAATCAATCAAATTAGCAATATATTACGATAGAGTGATTCATCATTCTAAATATACTAGAAGCAAGGTAGACACTATATGGAATTTTAGTTTTAGTGCCACAGCAAGATCACTTAAAGGTATTTTTATTGCTGTGTGAAGATGAAGAACCATACAAAAGACAAACTGAAAAGTTTTTTAATCCTAAAATAACGAAAGTACAATGTTCGATTGAGGGTAGCCCTAACCAAATCTACGCTAGCGGGCTTAAACCTTATCAGCATTTTGATGAAATAAAAAAAATGTTTGGAGGTGGGAGGCATAGACATCCAACCGCTGACCTTGTGTCTAAAGATCTACACCTTCATAATGTTAGACTTAATGATTATTTAACAACGAAATACGGTTTATGGATTGACCTAAGGACGACAGAGGATAATCAGTTGCATGGAAGCGGAAGAACTGTTAAAGAGGGATAACCATTCAAATTGATAAAGAAAAAGAGAGTGATAAACCAGTTAATGTATATTGTTTTTAATATATGATGCACAGCTGAATATTTACGACAACAGATTAAAAGATATTGTATATTAAAAAGCATGCCTGTTCAGAATTATCCAAAAATCCTCCACCAACAGAGTTTGCCCAAAGAAGAGATAGGTGACAACCCTGACATAAGAACATTCAGATTAACAAACAGATACACAGATGCAAAAACAACTAGAGCAAGACCTTTCAAAATATAGCAAAACCAAACGAAGGTATTCTGCCGCCTTTAATGCTGTTACATATGTTAATACTGGAGCATCGACTATTAGTGCTTTAACAGCAGGAACAAGTGTAGGTCTCTTAGCAACAGGTATAGGCGCATCAGTAGCTTTACCTCTAGGCAGTCTATCATTAACTTTCGGTCTTTGTTCATTAGCTGTAGGTGCAGCCAGTAAAAAAATAAAAACTAAACTCCAAAAGCACACAGCTATGGTTCAACTTATAACAGCTAAACTTAGTTCGTTCAGACTGATAATAAATAAAGCGCTCGTCGATTCGCAAATCACGGATGAAGAATTTAGTCGCTTACAGGCTGATTTTGATGACTACAAAAGACAAAAGTTGATCTTCAGAAAAAGGCGCGGGCAACTTTTTCTCATCAAACAGACAACGATCAGATAAGAAAAGAATGTTAAAAAAAAGTAAACGAGACATTAAACTCTGTTCTAAACAGCTCACATTAACAACGCCAAAAGGTGTTTATACTTTAGTTTATGAGTCCAAGCACAAAAAGACCGTTGATATTGATTCTGACTAAATATTTTTTTTTTATTTAAAATAAATATTTTGAGTTAGAAAAGAAACTCAACATGGCTAAGATATATGAAAGTCCTGACGCTTGGGTTATTTAGAGGAAGAGAGTTTGTCAAATGTTTTCGATGATGCTAATTTAGAAGTTATGATCCAACAAAAGTACAGGTAAGCGTTGCGCATGCTATTTCTCAAGTCCGAGTAAACTAACAATAGACCCACCAGTTAAAGTAAGGTTAGCTGTTTTAATCGACTATACAACAATACATGGCGAAAATCTCTGGAAGTCTGGGTCTCAACTAAACAGCAGACTATTCTTTCCTATAATGACTTAACACCTGGTTGGGCAGACCAACTGCTTACACAGTTTGATGTAGCCTCTGAAGAAGCTAAAATGAGAGGCTCTGGGTGGTCAGAGAGTGAAGTCTTACAGATCAGATTAAAAACAGGCTAAATACGCACCGATTGTAGGTAAGTCTTACATTCCACTACCTCCAGCATTAGTTGCAAAAAGAGCAGTTTTAAACATAAAGAATTCAGACAACAAATGTTTTATGTGGTGTGTTCTTGCAAGGCTGCATCACGTTGCTAAAAACGCAGAGAGAGTGTCTAAACTATCAACCTTACATCAATGAATTAAACTTCAATGGAATATCCTTTCCTGTTAGCATAGACAAAATTGATCAGTTTGAAGAACAGAACAAGCCAATAACTGTCAACGTATACACATGGTCTGAGGAAACCAACTTTTGCCCATCAGAGTGTCCAAAAACTCGCCAACAATTGGTGATCCAGACAAAAATCATGTGGACTTACTCCTGATGTCTTCACCATTACAGGGTTGCCTCACCATTACACATTAATATGCACAATGAGTAGACTATTGTATCATACTACAAAAAAAAACATAGCAATCAAGAATTTTGCAGAAAATGTTTAACAAGAATTCCATCTGTTGAAGCCGCAAGTGAACATATAAAAACTGTATTAGCCCGGTTGACTGTAATACAGAACTAATTAGGCCGAGAGAAGGCAGTAAGGTTTGTTTTTTGAGAACTGGAAAAAATTGCAAACGAGTCCATATGTTGTTTATGCAGACTTTGAGTCGCTTATTGTTCCTTATGAGGGACCAGCACCAAAACATTTAAAAAAAGTCTTAGTGAGTAATCACCAGATTTGTTCATTTGCCTTCATTGTTGTCAGGTCGGATGGGTGCCATTCAAAGCCAGAATTATACAGGGGCCTCATGCTGCAGAATACTTCTTAAAACGCATGCAGCAAGTGCGTAATGACTGTTCTAATAATCTGAATTTATCGGATATTAAGATGACCCTGGAAGACCAACAACAATATGACTCAGCCACTCACTGTTGGATTTGCGGTTTAGAGCTTACATCTAACATAAAGACGCAGGGAACCCAACAGTAGAGACCATGATCACATTAGGAAAGTTCAGAGGAGCAGCACACAGTAAATGTAATCTTCAACTAAAGTTTGAGCCAAAGACTTGGAAGCTGCCTATATTTTTTCACAACTTGCGAGGTTACGACTCTCATCTTATATTGCAAGCAGTGACAAGCGATTTCAGGGCAAAATGCATTGCACAGTCATCAGAAAAGTACATGTGTTTTACTTTAAATAACTTGTCTTTTTTTATGACTCTATGCAACACCTGATGGGATCATTAGAGTCACTGGCTATGTCCTTAAAGTCCTGTCCAATAACAGAAGAATATTTTTGACCCAACACTCGTTAGAAAGGGGCGTTACCCTTATGAGTACATGAACAGTTGGGAAAGGTTTGGCGAAGACTCACTTCCTCCTAAAGGTGCGTTCTTTTCTAGTCTTAGAGGAAAGGACATTAGCGACTCCAACTATCAGCATGCTCAAGAAGCATGGCAGAAGCTAGAGTGTAAAACAATGGGGCGACATCATGATTCTTATTTAATGGCCGACGTTTGTTTGTTGGCAGACATTTTTGAAAATTACAGAAAGACCTGCATGAAACGTTATAGACTGGATCCTACGCATTATATTTCTGCACCTGGGATGAGTTGGGATGCTTTCTTAAAATATACTGGAGTACAGATTGACCTATTGTCTGACCTACCAATGCTGCAGATGATTGAAAGTGGATTACGTGGAGGAATTAGTAGGGCGTCGCACCATTACTGTAAAGCAAACAACAAATACCTAGATGATTATGACCCTAATAAGAAGTCTAACTATATTATGTATTTAGATGCAAACAATCTGTATGGTTGGGCTATGAGTCAATCACTTCCATTACGTAACTTTAAAATGTACACAGGGGTGTAGATGACATTCAAGATTTGTAAAACAACTGCATACTCTTACAGCCGATCATAAAAGAGGTCTTATTCTAGAAGTTGACTTAGAATATCCTCATGAACTCCATGACCTGCATAATGACTATCCATTAGCTGCAGAAAGCCTAAAGGTTTCGAAAACAGAACCACCTAAACTTGTGCCTAATCTTGAGTAAAAAAAATTATATGTGTGCCATTACAGACTTCTCCAATTTTATTTAAGACATGGTTTAAAGCTAACAGCAGTTCATCGTATAATTGCTTTTGAGCAAGAACAGTTCATGAAACCATACATAATGAAGAACACTGATCTCAGAACTAAATCCACAGATGCTTCAGAAAAAAGACTTTTTCAAGTTGATGAACAACAGTTGTTTTGGAAAAACTATGGAAAATCCACACAAGCGCAAAGATGTCAGATTGGTCACCAGAGAGAACGAAGCAATTAAGTTGGCTTCTAAACCAAATTATCAGGACTTTAGAAGATTTCATGATCAGCTTTTTGGCTTAATGATGAAAAAAAAAACAAAGTCAGATCGGACAAAAACCTGTTTTTATGGGTTTACTGTTTTAGAGCTGTCGAAGCTTTTGATGTTAGAATTTCTTTATGACTACTTAAAGCCTTGTATCCAGAGTCCAGAGTACTTTACACAGATACAGACAGTTTTTTATCCTTGATATTTCGTACTGAAGACGTCTACAAAGACATGGAATTAGAGGTAGCTAAAGGGGCAGGGCGGATGGTACGACACATCTGATTACCTAAAAGACAGCCTTTTGCATTCAACTGTTAATAAGAAGGTTTTAGGAAAGATGAAGGATGAATTATCTGGAGGGGTGATCAAGGAGTTTATTGGTTTAAGGTAAAAAATGTACAGTCTTTCGTGTCAAAGTAGCACTATTAAAAAAGCAAAGGGAATATCTCGCAGTGTTGTGCAGTCAAACATATCACATGACAACTACAAAGAGGCATTGTTCAATGAAAAGACTTTTCATCATGACAACGTAAAACTAAGATCTAATCTACATGAGATCAGCACAACAGTTGTAACAAAAAAGTCGCTTGACAGAACAAACACAAAGCGAGTATTGTTAATCCAGAGTATTCATATGCAATTGGGCACTGGAGAACAGTATAATCATATATCTTCATATCTTCATGCGGGAGTTTATATTTTTCCTCAACTTTTATCATAAGCTCAACTATATCATCATCCAATTCAACTAATTGTTACTCATAATTGCTAAATATGCTCGATTTTTTTTTATCATTTCAAGATATTCTTTTTCCCATATTAGACTTTGGGGCTGTGGTTGTTTTAGCATGAGTTCGTCAATCTTCTTAATACTTCTCTAATTATAAGATTATAATAAAATAATTCTTTCATTAATTCTAAAGATTCTTCCTTCACCATTCCTGATTCTTTCTTAGCTTCCATTTTAGTTTCAAATATTTTTGTTAATTCTCGTAAGGACTCTTCCTTTACCATTCTTGCTTCCTTCTGAGCTTCCATTTTAAACTCAAAATATATTTTTGTAAATAATTAAGCAACTGGAACTATGTCTGGTGGGATTATCTGCAGTTCTTCCTTCACAAATGATCTTTGAGGGGGGCTTGCCGCTTTGTTGTGTCAGTTTCTTGCAGATAATACACAGGTGGATTCATTTTTACAATTTTTTTTATTTCATATGGATCAACACTCCAAACTGGATCTGTTGCCCTAATGCGAGTGTCCCCTTCTGCTTCTCCCAGTAAATAAAGATACCTTACTTTTAAACCAAATGGTAATAGTTTACTGGATGTAATGGATGAAGACTCTTCAGCAACATTTATTGTTTTTCGTTTGATTGCTTGTACTGGTTTTAACCCTTTAAATTCTTCATTATTCATTGCACGCAAAACTGAGGGCAGTCTTCTAACCCATTCTGTGTTGCGAGAATTATCAATAAGCTCTCTGTAATGCTGGTACGAGAACAGTCTTTCAGATAACTGTTTGTTAAAGTTTTCAACCAAAGCCTATGATCTGTGAACTCCTGGAATGCCTCTTTTATTGGTGACTCTATGTTTTTAACACATAATTGATTCACTTGTCCTTTAAATTCTTTTCCATCATCAACTTGAATCATGCGAGGATAAGTTAAGGGGCCTCGTTGATATATCAACTGTATGGCAACAGCAACAGCAGAAACACTCTTTTGTGTTAATGGTTCAGCATCTTTGTATCTTGAAGCTATGTCAATGACTGTAAGTGCGTACTTAAATATTTGATTTATGCTACTGTAATATACCATCTGCATACAAGTGTGTTCAGCTCCCCCCTGTTGGTCAGTCTGATCACAATGCCATTCATCTCTTGCCAGCTTACAGACCAAAAGTGAAAACACAACCTATCACTAAAAAGCAAGTGCAGTGTTGGACACAAGAAAATGTTGATGAATTACAGGCTTGTTTTGAATGTACAGATTGGAATTTGTTTTTGAATTCTAGTTTTGACGTTAACGAAGCCACCGATGTTATTTCCAGCTACATTTCTTTCTGTGAACACATGATTGTACCTACTAAAACTATCAAAATATTTCCCAACAACAAACCTAAATGAGAAAAAAAGAGCTTTTCAATCAGGCAATAAAAGCGATCGTAAGGTTGTACAAAAGAAACTGCAAACGGAGATTGGAGATCAAAGAGATCACAAGAGAAAAGTTGAAAACATGTTCCAGAATGGAAATATGCGAGATGCATGGAAAGGAATAAAGGTTTTATCAGGTTCAGGAAAATGTTCAAACCAAAATATTAGTAACAAAAAACAGCAAAAGAACAGAAGCAATTTGCAGAAAAGCTGAACGATTTTTACTGTAGATTTGATGATAAAGATTTTAGTAAAGAATTAAAGGAAGTGAAGGAAGAACTCCAAAGCAATGTTAAAAACGATGTTGATGGAAGTGATTCTGTTGTGATTGAGGAAAATGGTGTTCAGTTGTTTTTCAAACGTTTAAATGTGAGAAAAGCATGGGCCCTGATAATATCTGTGGAAAATTGTTGAAGGTGTGTGCTTCTCAGCTCTCCTATGTTTACAGTCGTTTGTTTACCTGGTCACTTAGAGATGTGTATATTCCTGTTTTATGGAAAAATGCCACTGTATGTCCTGTTCCCAAAAAACGCAACCCAAGCTGTTTAAATGATTACCGACCAGTTGCCTCACATCTCTGTTGCAATGAAATGTCTTGAAAGAATTGTCCTCGGTTATGTTTTAAAAGATACTACACAGTACCAAGACCCGTTTCAGTTCGCATACCAACAGAACAGATCAACAGATGATGCCACACTCACACTTCTCCATCATGCTTTTTCACACCTCGAAAAACCTGCCTCCTTTGTATGCATTCTCTTTATTGATTTCTCATCAGCATTCAACACCATACAACCACATCTGATGGCAAAGAAACTCATTAACATAAATGTGGGTAACAAGCTCATTCTTTGGATAATTGATTTTTTTTACACAGAGGGACAGTCTGTTCAATATCAAGTGTGTTGTTTCGTCTTCCAGAGTCATTTCAACTGGCGCACCCCAGGGTACTGTTTTATCACCAGTGCTTTTTACTCTGTACACAAATGATTGTTCAGGAAGTGATTCAACTTTGTACATTAAATATCAGATGACTCAGCACTTGTGGATCTTTCCAACTCTGATTCTGTTTACTTCAAGGAGGTTCAAAGATTTGTTGACTGGTGCGATCATAACTATCTTGATCTGAATGTAACAAAAACGAAAGAAATGTTGATTGATTTTAGAAAGAATCCAAAAGCTGTACCACCACTTTTTATCAAAGGTGCTGAAGTAGAACGTGTTGAATCATACAAATATTTAGGAACTTTTGTAGATAATGAGCTGAATTTTAAATCCCATGTTGAGTATGTCCACAAAAAATGTCAAACCAGATTATATTGTCTTCGCAAGCTGCGATCATTTCATGTGAATACTGACATTCTTCGGACATTTTATTCATGTTTCTTGGAATCTGTTCTAACTTTCTCATTATGTGTTGGTATGGTGGGTTGACTGTGAAGAGCAGAAATGTGCTTGAGAAAGTGGTGAACGTGGGAGGAAAAATCGTTGGTGAGAGACAAAAAAGTCTGAGTGAGCTATACAGGTGCCGTGTTGTTTGTAAAGCGAAGAAGATTACGTGTGACCAGACCCACGTTCTTGCAAATCAGTATGACCTTCTTCAGTCAGGACGAAGATATCGATCGGTTAAATGCAGAAGTGTCGGATTTAAACAAAGTTTTATTCCCCTGTCCATTGATTTCATGAACCGAGAAGATGTTTAATTGAAATCCAAATTCCTCTATATGAATGTATGTCGTATGTGAGAAAATGGGTAATGTGGCTAAATTATTGTTTATTTGCTGTGAATGTGTGTGACCACAAATTAATTTCTCAAATTGAGATAATAAAGTTTACTTGACTTGACTTGACTTGATCTTTTTCGTCTAATCGTATCATGGGGTAAATATAGAAGGTCCATTTGATGGGTGTCGTTTGGCGTTATATTCACAAAGTGTGGTCTCTGTATTCGTTTAGGTGTAGGTAAATATATTTGCCAAATCGTTTATTTAGATAACCATTCCTTTGCTGCTTGGATTAGCTTTTTAATTGCCGTGATTCCCTTCCAATATTCTTTGGGTGAATAATAGATTTTGTTCATTTTTTATTCAGCTAATATTTTGTGCAACAAAATACTCAGCGGTCATACCAAAAACAATAATAATATTTCTTGCATCTTTTGTTTTTCTGATGGTTGATAAAAGTCACTGAATTTTGGTGGTAGCAATGTCTCGATTTGTTTGCCTGTTACTAGAAAATATTCTTTTATTGCCTGGTCAACATCTTTAAATGTGTAAGCTGCATATCCCTGTTTTTTCATTTTGTCGTTAATGAAATCTAACTGCTCAATTCTCTGCTTTTCATAAGTGTCTTGTGCTGCAGCTAGTTCCTCCATAGCTTTGTATGTCTTTTTCTCTGTTCAGTAGTTTGTAGTTTACTAAATGCGTAATTGCTTCCGCTAAAAGCAAGCGCATTCACCACAGCGCCGCCTATCATCATTACGAGTGAAGCCATTTTTATGAATATGTTTTTTTTTTTTTTTTAATTTTACATATTTATACTGTCTGGAATTATTCCTTGCTTGCCTAGAAAATCTTTCATAGCAAATGAAGCTGCTATAATTGCAATCAGTTTTGCTGAGTCTTCAAAATCTAGCTTGCCAAGATCTGCTGGTTTTATTTTTAACAAGCTTTTACCGAGCATTGTGTATCCTACACTTAGACCTCCAATAACAGCAGAATGGTATACAAGGTTGGTAACAGTTTTTTTCGGTGCTCATTTTAAAAAAATAAAATAATAATTATATTTAGTAAAAAAAACATGAACAGCGATGATCTCCTGAACATTCCTGAACTTATGATTACAAATGATCAAGTTGATGACCAGGCTATTATGCCTAAAAAAGAAAGACTGTATTCTTTGGCGGCATGCAGAAAAACAAAACAGTACCTCGGAAATGAATTCAGCATAGAACAGATTCAACAGATGTTGCCACAAGACATTGTAAAGTATCACAGCAGGTATGAAGCGCAACTGGGGTCAAGAATGTAAAAAGCGTCTGACAAATGGTTCTTAGTTTGTACACTAAACTAGTAGGTAAATTTGCGCCAGTTGATTCTGAAGAAGATTTTATGTATGATTTAACTCAGGATCCAGTTTTAACAAAGTCATTAGAGTCTTAGGATGTGATCTATATTACAGATTTGGAACATTATTGTTGCCAGTAATCATGGGATTAATTACTTTTATCATATAGATTTTATTTCCCTTAAAATGACCGAGCCAGAAAAACAGCAGAATCAGAATCAGAAAACATTGAATCCCTTACAGGCGGCTCTACCGTTCAGGTGGAGAAAGTGACCAGTAAAAAACACCCTGGGCGCGTTGCGGCAGGAAAAATATTAGCAGAGTGAACAAAGAAAAAAAGATAAAAGTTACAAGCACAAAATATAACTCATAATAATAAAGTGCCAGAGCAACTGCCAGTTATTTCAATGCAGCCTATAAAAACACCAGAACAAGTTGATTCAAGTCCTGCAACGCCAAAGTCACCATGGGATATTGGGATCAAAACAGTTTTCATTTTGGAGTCATTGCTGCTGGGGGTGGTTATTACGGTTAAAAATATATAAACAAAGAGAACAAAAACGAGAACAAAAACGAAAGCCATAAAAAAATTAGTGCAACTAAATACAGAAAACTGAACAAAAAAAAACATGCCAAAACTACTACCAACAACAAAAGATCATTTCATATGGAATAGTATTTAGAACTTAATAAGTAATCATAAGTTGACTTGAACAAGAACTTGGCAGAACTTAGAAGATGACTTAATTACGATCTTGGTGACTTGAGTTAAGAACTTAGAAGTTACTTGATTAAGAAACTTGGGGATGACTTGAGGATGACTTGAGTTAAGAACTTGGGGTAACTTGATTTAACCCTCACGGTGCTCTGTATAACAATTTATGCTTTAAAGAAATGTAGTTAAAATCTAGGATGTGAAACTCGTCACACACCACACTTGAGAATTTGGCTTCTGCATACATATTATTTGCACTAGATATGCAAACCTATACATTTTAGAAAGTAGAGATGTAGAATCTAGTGAAATAACTGAAAATACTGTAGGTTGTACCTACTTGGAGACTGACCTCAAAATTTAAGCAGGCAAAATTTCTGAAAAAGTTATTTGAAAAGTAAGTCAAATGTTAGGAGAGACACAGTTTTTCTTCTGTACTACCTAAACACTTCAGACTTGAGATAAAATGAAGACAAATATGTGCTGGAAACATGGGAAAGATGATAATTCTCTTGACTTGAGCTATGTATAATGAATTGTGCCTCAAATGATGTACCTATAATTCAGCATCCGGACAATCGAATTTCACTATATAAGGAAATGGGGTTTGTGCAGGCTTGTCTTGAAGCTAGATAGGGTAAAACTATATGTTTTTGTAAACTAGAGATAATGAGGAATCTGAAAAAAAAAAAAATTACAAGACAGTACCCTGATGGCAGCTGAAGATATTCTTCACAGTGTAATCCAGAACATTGGTGAAAAGGTAATCCAAAACGTCAGCCACATTGTTTGAAACACCACAGTTTTCCTGCTTGAATGTCAAACACTTGAAACTTGGGAGAAAACAAGAAGAATATGTCTTGGAAGACACAGAACAAAGTTAGGGCCTTGGTCTTCTGTGGAAGGTTGAAAAGCACTTGGAGCAGAGTCCCACGTCACATCCAGAACATTTCCAGCCAGAGCGCACAGAAGTAGGATGGCCAGCAGTACAGTTCCTCTTTCTTCAACTCCTTCACTCTCAGCATTTCTCTCCTCTGCAGTAGTGCTTCCAGATTCTGGATCACACAAGAAAACATATATCCTAAGTCTTCTGTTCATTTAATTGTTTCATATATGGTGCAAGAGATGTTACAGAGAGCTTGACTCAGTTTCCACTAATTAGTCTGATTTTGAGAAAGAAAAAAAAAATGACCAGCATTACTTATTCATTCTATGAAAAATGAAGTCATGCATAAAATCATAAATAAGAATAAAATCTGAATCACTAGCATATAAGGAAGGGGAAGGGCTATAGCTTTCATTGGAGCACGCCCACTCGTGACACGCCCACACTCTTTCCAAAAAAAAAAAAAAAAAAACAAAAGTTATAAATTGTTCTCTTCAAATCACCACTTTTATTGATCTCTAAAGTGCTTCAAAAAACACCTACAATCACCAGAAACGATCTTCGATCAGGCCAAAGCCTATCACTCCTGTAAGTAACCATGTACCCTGTCCCCCTTCCGTCCCCCTTCCTTCATGTGGCGGACCAACAAATGTAAAATAACCGACGACTGCACAGCATGTGTTCCATCACTCCACAAACAAAATAATCAAGGTTCATCCACTCACCTGCTTCGCTTTCATTACTACAGCCTTCGGCAACTGATTGTTCACTCGTGCCACTTCCACGCAACTCCTGCTCGACTCGGTCGCTGATTTACTCATTATTTCAGTCAAAACCGACGAAAAACTTCGAGATAACTGACCGACAAGGCTTGCCGGTGCACAATGGATACTAACAAGTCACGTGAACTGATCAACCCGGATGTTTAGCAGTGGTGGTATAATGGTTCTCGTCTGAGCCATGATCGTGGCCCAACGCAGTCGGGCGGTAAAGCCACGATCGTGGCCCACCGCAGTCACCGGGTTAAGAACTTAAGGTGACTTGAGTAAGAACTTAAAGGTCTCTTGATTAAAAACTTGTGAGTAGGAACTTCATGTTACTTTATTAAGAGCTTGGGGGCATGCGTTTGGTACAGTTAGGCTTGCTAGTTTCGCCACTCTTAATTTGACCAAACAGGCATCCATGCACGTTTGACACTTGAGGGGCTTGCAACTCTGTATCTATGTCAAGCGGGCATGCATGCACGTCTGTCTTAGTTACAAGCGCCACCACATCCTGTTAAACTCATGCTGATTAAATAGGACGTTCACACATGAACGGTTATTTATAGCAACAGATCGCAGCCCTCTTGCGCGTTCAGACTTGAACGGTTATTTATAGTAAAAGTCAGCAAGGCTAGTTCCGCTGCAGCATGCCTTCCGTCTATTTCACAAAGAGTTTAATCATACTCTCCTCTTGGTACAGTAAAGTATATACCACACCCCTCCTCTTTTTTCATCCGGGTTTGGGACCGGCATTGGCAGAGTTTTGTGTGTGTGTGTTTTTTTTTTTTAAGTAAAATACTACTTTGGCAGAGCTTTTTTGGCGGCTCTTAATCGCCAGTTAGTATACACCGTCATTGAACATTTGGACTTTTTGTAGAGATAGTGGCGCCACCCACTACCCCACCCCCGTTCTGTTAGGTGTACAAAAGAGAACTCTAGTTAATTTTGCCAAAAGTTTCGAAAATCATTATTTTTCTCTAGGTACTTTGTGATCAGACTTCGTTTGGTAAATAAATCATTAATACTGATGCTGAGGTTGTGAAATTTTGAATAATGATAAAAATGTTTTGAAAGCTGCATCAGTTTTCTTGCATACGAATCATCAATATTCATGTTGGTTCGTAAAAATGAACGCCATGTCTCAGTCGTTCTTGACCTTTTAAACATTGACTGAGCCTTTTCAAGACAATGGCCTATAATCAGAGCATGATGGATGGTTTTTCTTTCACCAAGTTTTAATAAAACAGCGCCATTTTTTAGAAATGGAATCATCATTTCTTCAACAGTCAAAAGCTTATTAAAATTATCAACATCGTTTTTCAGTAATATCGGCTAAATCTCTGTCTTGAATCAACAAGCTTTCAAGGTACTTGTGTAGTTCTTCGACGGTAGGTTCTCTTTTTTTCTTTCTCCCCACCTTCCAAAAAATCAATACTTCTCTTTAGTTTAGGAGGTAAAGAACAAGGCTCACCTGATTTTCTTTTGTTTAGATACGCCAACATACGATTGTAATAAAACAAATGATCATCTATAGCAAGAAGCTGTTCCTCTGTAAACATGCCACATCCTTCTTCATTGAACGCCATGATGAAATTGGCTGGCTCACATCCGGTCGCGTGGTTGCTTTTGCAATCTAGAAGGTTCAAGAACATTTGCTGACGTCAGTACTGTTGCAAGTTAACCTCGCTAGGTGTGTGCCGCAAGCCCGCTGAGAGTAGCAGCATCCCGTCTCACCCGCTCGCCGTTGTCGCCTGCTCGCCGTTGTCGCATGTTTGTCTTTCCTTAACAATAGCCTGTCTTTCTACCCATCTTTACCCCAGAAATATAACTCAGTTTTAAAAGACTTTAGAGAACAGTTAAAGACTGTAGTTTTATTTCACATGAAAGACAGAGACGCATTTGGTGAATGTATGCGTGAAAATGATGTTATTGAAAATGATCAGGAAAAATACAGGATTAAGCAAAAACTGAAATCTCAAAAGTTTTGTAAATTAGTATTAAAAACAGATAATCCTACACAGTATGTATGTTTGTGAAAAAGGGTTTAAAAAACTGGCTGTAGAGAACATTAAAGGGGCACTCTGGCGAGGCGGAGGGAGGGGGTGAGCCAGACCGCCCCTTTTATTGTTCTCTTGGAGTCTTAAAGCACAGTCTCCACTCTCCTTTAAGGGCTCCATAACAACTAAGACCCAAATTTGAACATTAAAGCATCCCCAGGATCAGGAAAAAAAAGACCAGAGCCAATAAAGACCAAAGATCCTTCATACAATCTATACATTATACAAAGTGAGAATTAAAACCCAGATTTCAAAAAGAGTAAATGTACAAGTTCAGAAATGGTATACCACAGATATATGCTTCTGAATGTAATGAAAATAACAAGCAAAGTTTTAAATGTGTGCCGTTAAACACTCAGAACAGACAAGACAGGCATCTAATTACATACATAAACAATAACACCTAAGAGTGTGTGCCACCACACAATCCAAAGGTAGCTTAGCAAAAAGACATATACATATACAAAACCACATCGTCAAAAGTGTACCATGCAACACTGAATCATAAGTGGTAAATAAAGCTTATATTCTCTGAAAAAATTCAAATAATACAAGGGTAAGCCACAACACTCAGCAAATACTTGGCTTTCTAAAGTCAATGTGCCAGTATCAAACATACATTTAATAAGGTAAATGAGGGGATAAAACACGGGAGTACACCACATGGCACTCAAGTAATATGTGACATAGAATAGGACCCCCACTTCAGTATAAGTCCATAAAATGAAAAGTGTGCCATGAAGCACTTGGTTAACACATGGCTTTGGTCATAACTCATGTGGTCACCAAACAGTCGAAACGATGGCATGGCAGGCAAGCAAAAAAAGTAAAATGTCTGGAAAGCCAATGATAAGTCACTCGAGAAAAGTGGCTTTGTGAGCTACTAGTACACCCCCAGACAATCCAGAGCTGCCACATGTTCAAACTAATCACTTAAATGAAACCTGCCAAAAGTTGTTTTTGATCTTTTGCCTACTGCCTAAGAAATGTCATGACAGCAGTGTTCTGCTAAAGGATGCTGCGACAGAGAGAGCCTGGGCTGCATGAGGGAGTGGTTTCTGGCCAAAGATGTAAGCGGGGGAATAATCTGCCCAAGCCAGGAGCTTATCGTCTGGGGTCTGATGGCGGCATCATATCTGCCACGCCATAATTGTATGTCACAAGACCCTGACTCTGTCCTCCAAAGATATGTCTTCAGTGCCCTAACAGGACTGTTAACCAGCTCCACCTGCAAACACCAGAGCCTTGGAGTGGACATTGAAGGGGCCACTGGGGGCACGGTTATGATCCATGACTGCTCTTTAGGCTTTGCAGTCTCTGCCAGGAATGCAGGGCATGTGGAAAGAGTGACTGAGCCATTATCATGCCACATTCAGGGACTGTGGGTCCCCAGAAAAAGCATGAACTTAGCTAATCCCACTGGCTAAGGCTAGGGTGATTAGAAAGAAGTCTTCAGTGTGAGGTTTCCCGACAGAGTATTCGGCTATAGGGTCGAAGTCACTGCATACGAAGTATTCAAGGACTTAGGGTGAGCTCCACATGGGCCACGGGCTTAGTTGTGGGGATTCTCTTTTTCGTTCCTTCTTTTTTTTTTTTCATATAACAGGAGCATGAGATTAACTCATTTAGGAAAAGGTCATGGTTTGCATCAATGTTCATGCCCATTCATTTTTAAGTCTTTGCAATTGCAGCTTGGAAGACCCTTAGCATACTCATCTTCTTTCCCAAGATCTGCCAGTTTTCCAAAAAGTAAACAATATCTTCTGTTTTGGCATTCACTGGAAAGGTGCCAACCTGCTTGCCCCCCTCCGGGGGTTGCAACCATGCCATGGTCGGAGGGCTTGTGTGGTCCAGTGATCTTTTAAGCTTTGCTGACGGGGGCATCAGTACTCGACTAGATGGTTAGTTGTTGTGAACGCTTCTAGGCCTGTATAGCCAAGTTGCTGATTGGCCTAAGCATTATGTGGTAGGAATTGATGCCCTTGGTAGGGTCTCTCATGTCAGAAAGGTTAGGAGTGAGGGTCCAGACAAATAGTAACCCACCTTCTATCTTCTGCTTTTCTTAATGGATCCTTCCTTTCTTTGTCTCCCCTGCAAGCCTTCTGTTCCACACTTTTTTTCTCTGATACTTGAATCACTGCCTTAAGCAGCGGGGAAGCCCAAGTTACAGTTACCTGGCAAGGGGCCGAGTGGCTGATCCCAATTCAGTTGCTAAGGTGCACTGTCTGGTTTTCATGCAGGACGGTACCAGGCTCACGGACGCCATACTATGGCCATCCATTGTCCTTCCCCAGCATGGCAGCTCTCCTGGGGTGACTGTTTATCTCTGCCGGTATTTAAAAACCTTCATGGCCTCAATAAAACAAAAACAAAAAACAGGAAAGAGAAAAACTGGGTTCCGACCCTTCCAGGGACACAGACTCGGATTCAGATGCAGAAGTCCGGAAGACAATAGGCACTTGGCCTCTTGGCTGATTATCCAGTTGGCAGATAGCGAATGACCTATTACAAAGTTGAGTCCGTTTGCTGTTGCAAAGGGGCTAAAAGGTCTGGCAGACGCAGAGCCGAAATCAGTGAAGAGGTTGAGGGATGGTTCCTTGCAGGTGCAGGTCGACTGAAAAGTCCACTCAGAGAACTTATTGCGATCAGAAAGTCAGGTAAATTATTCTGATCCAGGTGTCCCCTCACAAAAGTCTTCAACTCCTCGAAAGGTGTCATTCGTTGCCGAGAGTTGTTCAGGATATCTGAGGGAGAGATAAAGGCACAGTTGGCTGATCAAGGAGTGGTAGAAGTCAGGAGGGCGACTTTCTGAAAAGGTGCGGAAAAAAAACCAACTAACACTCTGTTCCTCACCTTTGCGAAACTGACTCTTCCAGAGTCCATAAAGGTGGGGTACCCGAGAGTGAAAGTAGCCCTGTATGTGCCATCCCACTGAGGTGCTTCAGATGCCAACGATTTGGACATGTCAAGGACAAATGCCTGGGAGAGAGAGGTGTGTGCCACCTGCAGCAAAGCAGTTCATGATGGTGGATGCGAGTCCGCGAAATGCGTGAACTGTGATGGTGACCACCCTTCTTTTTCAAGAGACTGCCCTGTTTAGCAAGTTGAAAGCGAAATCCAACACGTTAAAACAGAAAAAAAGATTTTTTGTTCTTCGAAGTAAAAAAGTTGGTGCAGGAGCAGAAGGGAACCCCGCTCTTTTCTCGACAGTGGTTAAAAAATCACTTAGAGTACCTCAGGTAGAAGTAGGCGTTCAGACAGACCCATGTGGTCTTGAACCACTGAAATGCCTTCCCTCTTCAAAAACATTGCAAGAGAAAACGGCCGTTGGTGGGCGCCTTAAACCCACCAAAGGATGCACTTCCAGTGCATCCACTAAGCCAGCAGCTGTGCAGGCTGCCCAGCAAGGGGGTCGCCTGAGACGGCCCCCAAGCCGAGACTACCTCCCAAGGGAGGAGCCCCGACAGAGGCTTCAGGCAGGGTGGCATTGGTGGAGTGCAGAGGAAAGCCTCCACCAGTGCCATCAAGACCATTGAGCTCTTCCCCTCCAGGGAAGAAGAAACCTCAGATACCACCAGACAGGCTTAAGAAGGCGGACCTCAAACTGCAAAATGCATTTGACGCTCTATATGATGAAGAGGAAGAGGACATAGACATGGATGACTAAAATCCTCATCCACAATGGATACAGTCTTGCAATGGAATATCAGGGGACTGTCGTCCAGTTCTGAAGAATTGCAGCTGGCCCATGCTAGTTTCACTGCAAGAAACTCTTCTTAAGTCTGACAAAACGTTTTCACTTTCTGGCTACAGCTTTCTATCTACCTGCACAATCTGTTGAACATGGTGTCTCTGTGGGGTAGCCTTATTCATTCATAATTCTGTTCTGTACAGCCCAGTTGCTCTGAAAACTCCGCTTCAGGGCAGTGGCAGCTTGGGTTACTCTCCACAAAACAATTACTATCTGTAGCTTGTATCTTTATCCAAATATCTGCGTCACCAAACAGGACCTCATTTCGCTCTTGGAGCAGTTTCCTAGACCCTTCCTGCTGTGGGTGATCTGAATGGCCATTCTCCTCAATGGGGAAGTAAGAGATCTTCACCAAGGGGTCTGCTTTTAGAGGAAGTGTTTTCAGAGCTTGATTTGTGTGTTTTGAATGGGAAATCGCCAGCTTACTTTCACTCTGCTAATGGCACCACATCTTGTCTGGATCTTTCTGTCTGTGACCCATCTTTGTTTTTGGATTTTGTGTGGGAGGTTGATGAGGACCTGCATGGTAGTGACCACTTTCGTGTGTTGCTTCGGTGTACGAATGCAGAGAGTGAGTCTTTACCAGAACGCTTCAATTTCAACAAAGCAGATTGGGACCTCTTTGCCACTAAGTTTCTTATGGATCTGGAAGAGGACAAGATCCTGCAAAGTGAAGATCCGGCAGGAAGTCTTTCAGATTTCATACTGAATTGTGCAAAGTCAACCATCCACACATCTTCAAAGAAGCCCCTAATGCCAAATGTTCCTTGGTTCAACTCTGAATGCAAGGAAATTAACAAAACCTGCAAAAGAGCTCAATGTCAGGTCTCTTGCAGACCTTCAGTACCTAACGTCCGAGCGCATCAGAAACTGAGGGCCAAATCCAAACACCTATATAAGACCAGTAAACGTTTATCTTGGAGACAGTTTTGCTCAAGTCTCACATCCAAAACATCGAAGAAAAAGTGTGGAAAATCATCAAGAAAATTAAAGGGAAGAACACCTGCATCACTGTGAACTATCTCAAGTTTTCTGAATCTTTAACCCCGTTCAGTTCAGTTCAGTAGTTTTATTTAACGTCTTTTCATCACAAGATGATCTTAGACCTTTAAACTGCAATATACATTGCATTGTACCATCAGCACCCCCCCCCCCCCCCCCCCAAAAAAAAAAAAAAAAAAAAAAAAAAAAAAAAAAATTATTAACTAACCAAAGCAATATCAAAAAAGCAAGGGTTATTTACCACACTATCAACATTGTCAGAATTATTTATGAAAAAATATTCTTCTCCTTATAAGCTGGGGTTAGTATAGGGCATTCAAATAAAAGATGACGAATTGAGATATTCTCCTGACATATACACGCTATACCTCGTGAATATTTTGTATTCCATGTATTTAACCGTAATTTATGAACTAATCTGGCTAGATACCTTGGACATGATGGCGGAACGAATAATTTCTCATTAAGATGTTTCTTCCGCATATTCTTTTCCAATCGCTGGATCAGTTCATGCGGAGAAAAATTTAAGACTTTGTTGAAGGGTGTTTCAGAAATTGTACAAGCCCCCTGTTTTGCCAATTTGTCTGCTAGTTCATTCCCTTTTAAGCCACAATGTGAAGGAACCCAGCAAAAATCAACTGCTATACCTCGGGAATAAACAATGTAATAGATGCTTAATTTCAAAAAGAATATCAGTTCTAATTTTAGAGTTCCAGTGCTTTAATGATTGTAAAACTGATTTTGAATCAACACAAAATAGCACACTATAAAATGATACTGGCGTGTCATATAAGATATAATTCAGAGCTTTCATAATTGCATATAGCTCTGATGTATAAATTGAAAATTCTCTGCCTAGATAGAAAGACCTTTGCACATTTAAGGATGGTATAGTGAATCCAGCACCACTGTCAGACGTTTCCATTATTGAACCATCTGTAAATATTTTTAAATGATTTGGATAGGTCTTTTCGAGATGTTCTCGAACTTCATTTACTAGAATATTTACATTGTCATCTTTCTTCAAAGTAGTATATTCATCATCAATTTTTGCGTTGAGATGCTCCCATGGGGGCATTTGAGGGACAATAGGAATCTCCGAAATTGCATCAATATCATACTACATTCTGACATAAGCTCAGAAGTGAAATTTCTAATTGGCTCTATGTATGATATATTTTTAGATCTTTTGGGGTATTCCTTGTTGGAATCCATAAGAATTTCATCAGTGACAGAGTTTTTTTTTTTTTTTTACAGATAGGCCTCTTACAACATATTTGGACACATCCAACGTTCGTTGTTCATTAAGAGGTAAAATGTTTGTCTCCTTATAGCATTTCATTGTGTTTGTGTGCACTGGAACACCCAAAGCTAATTTTAAAGCTTTACTATCTAAGCTTTGCAGTTTCTTTAAAAGGTAGTTAGATGCAGAGAAGTATACTTCTTGTCCATATATTATTTTGATCGGACTAACGATGATGTATATAAATGTAAAAGTGCGGTACAGTCTTGACCCCATGGTTGACAACATATAATTTTGAGCAAATTTAATCTTTTCCTAGCTTTATCTATCAAATTTCCGATATGCTTTTTCCAGTTCAGCTTCGGTGTTAAAAAACACTCCTAAAAACTTGACTGTTTGCTTATATTGTAGAACACTGTCGTCAAGAGTAAGGTTGGGCAGAGCCTTTGGGTTTTCGCCATTATTAAAAAGCATTAAACAAGTTTTCTCACCAGATAATTCAAGACCGTTCTCTTTCATGTAAACAGACAATCTGTCCAATTCTCCTTGATACATTGTCTGTACAAATTTTACTGCCCTTTTTTTCGAGTGCTTCCTTAATGAAGTATTAATCCAAATGGCAATATCATCTGCATACTGCACTACATGGTGGTGGTTTTTGACAATGCCTTTGGGAGATCATGTATAAGGATCGTAAAATAAAGGTGCAATAACAGAACCCTGAGGAATGCCCATATCTATTTTTTTCTGAATGATGAATATATTTTTCCGATTCGTGTACATATATTTCTTCCTTCTAGAAGTTTTTTTTTATATAATCATACATATTCCCAGAAATACCAATATTTTTCAGTTTATACAATAATCGAGCATGCCAAACACGGTCGTATGCTTTCTTTACATCAAAGAATGTAGCTAGTGTACTTTTTCTGCGTGAAAATTTTTTTTTATATGAGAAGTTAGTTTCACTAAATGATCAGTTGTGCAACGCCCTTTTCTGAATCCAGCTTGCTGGACTGGAATAATGTCATTTTTTTTCACAATAATATAATAAACGTGTTTGTACAACTTTTTCAAGAAGTTTACCAACATGGGATGTTAAAGCAATGGGTCTATAGCTATTTACAGATGTTCTCGTTTTACCTTCTTTTGGTACTGGTACTACCACTGAACTTTTCCAGATTGTAGGAATAGTGCCGTACGTCCAACATTTTTGGAACAACGAATGTAGTAATATTTTCCACGAAGAAGGCAAGTGACGAAGAAGCTCGTAAGAAATACCATCTAGGCCCACTGCTGAATCATAAGATGTAATGGATTCTATCGCTTCAAGAAGTTCTGATGATTGTAATGGAGAATTTAAGTAGTTATTATTGTCTGGTATGGGACTCTTATATTGTTTTTTTGTTCCTCTTTATGTCTATGGTACTTGATTTCTGCTGGAAGATTTACAGCTCGACTATTTTCCGAAAAGAAATGGGAGAAAGCTTCCGCCTTATCCATTGTGCTTGGAAATTCTTTTGTTAATTTTACAGGGTAAGCTTGTGTTTTGTAACAATTTTTCATTTGTTTTACTTTTTTTTCCAAACTTTAAACATATCCTTCGATTCTTTTACTTCGGTCTCACAAAATTCTGCCCAGTATTTCTTTTTTTTGCTTGAGCAATGATTTTATTACATTTGTTCTTTTCTTGCTTCATAAAGACAAAATTTTCTTCTGTCTTATTTCGTAACCAAGCCTTGTAACTTTTTCGCTTTGATTTAACAGCTAGTCTACATTCCTCCGTCCACCATACATTACCCACATATTTACCAATCTTTTTAAATTTACATTTAGGGATAGAATGCTCAGCTGCTAACAGTATGACTTTGCTGAAATTAGAATAAAATAAATTAACATCATCGTTCTCAATTAATGTTGTGTTATACGATGCAAGAAAAATCTGATAGGCATCCCGTTGGCAAGTTTATAATTAAACTTTGGAATTTTGTCTTCGATGTCTGTTACATCATTATTTATGTCATCATCAAAGATTATAGTAATGGGGAGATGATCACTTCCCAAACAATCTTCTCCTATAGACCAATTACAGTTTACTGCAATGCTAGGTGAAACTAAGGATAAATCTATCGCACTAGGCTTGTGAGTTGAAACATCTGGAATTCTTGTGATTCGACCATCATTTAATAAAACTAAAGAGGAATCAATAATATTTTCAACGAATCTGTTGGATGAAACTTTAGAACACTCAGAATCCCAAAATGGTGCATGGGCGTTAAAGTCGCCAACAATGATCCATTTCTTACTTGTTAAATTTGTATTCTTCAGCCAGTCTGTGTTATCCTCTTGGGGTCCATTAGGATAATATACAGAAAGTACATTGTAAACTGAGTCTTTGTTCACTTTGATTACAGCACCTGTAGCAAATACACCATCTTCCTGCGGCACCGGAAATGGAACATCCTAGTAAATTCCAGGTCCCGCCTGATGTAAAGAGCAGTCTGGACTTTTTTGTTTGATTCACTGACTGTGTAAAGTGGAGGGTAGAAATAATTCTCCAAATTAGGTAGTCTGTGCTTTTCCACATTCAGAGACTGAAGTGCTAGCACAGAGTGGTTTCCCTCCAGAACATGATTTTCAAAAGATAATAAATTACTGGGAAGTGATCTGGCATTCCATTGAAAAATTTTGAAACAATCATTTTGCTTAGCTTTCATGGCAAACTGCAAGTTGTAACATAACTGCTGTTATGCAAATGTCATCTTCAACCGACATTGTATCATATGTCATCAGACTATTTGCAAAAGCTTCCCAATTGGCTAATTTATAATTATAATTTGGGGATTTTGTCTTCAACATCTGATATGTCAGTGCTAATTTCATCATTCAAATTTATTGTGATTGGAAGGTGATCACTTCCAAGGTAGTCTTCTCCAGTGGACCAATCGCAATCAATTGCTAGATTTGGAGATTAGCAGCGACAAGTCTATAGCAGCTGGGTTTTGTGTTGATACATCTGGGATTCGAGTAACTTGTCCATCATTTAACAAGGTAAGACTGGAATCAACAATATTTTCTAGAAATCTGTTAGAAGACACTTTTGAACATTCTGTATCCCAAAAAGGAGCATGAGCATTAAAATCGCCAAGAATTATCCATTTCTTAGAAGTGAAATCGATGTTTTTCAGCAAGTCTGTATTATCATCTTTGGGGCCGTAGGGGATAATACACTGAAATGACATTATAAACTGAGGAGTCATTAACTTTTATCGCAGCCCCTACAGAAAAACAGTCTTCAGAATCTTGTAGTCCTGGGCATAGAAAACGTGTGGAAAATTGTAAATCATATCTAACATAAATAGCGCACTGCACCTTTTCATCTGAAATATTTACGTTAGTTAGTGGTGGATAGCAGAAATTCTTAAGATTTGGAAGCTTTGATATTTCAACATTTAGCGATTGAAGCGCTAACACACTATAATTTCCCTGTTGTACGTAATTTTCAAAGGGCAGAAAATTTGCAGAGATTGATCTGGCATTCCACTGTAATTTTCAAATTGCTATATACTTGTTTCTTCATAGTTGTCTATAAGTCAATATGTCACTTGTGAAAAAGAGGGGAAAACTGATCACTAGTCAGGACCAAGGATATTTTCCGACGATGCCTATGGTCTGTGACGAATGCCGCGGGAGGAGGTAGACAATACATTCCTGGCGGTGGTAAGGATCCGTGGGGTCTGGAAGGCCAGTGACTGCAGTTGAATCCCCGGGTGCCGCTGAATCTTCCACCTCTCTGTCTGCGTCGTGGTCGATCCCAGAAGAGGCGATGTAGATGACGGCCAAAGGTTTCTTGCCAGTAGCCTTGCTCCTTCGCCATTTGGGTGGAGATCATCTTGAAGGTGATAAGACTTCTTGATGTTGTCGTAACCCACATGAGAAACATTTTTGGTATTTTTTTCTAATTAATTCAGAGTAGGTGTGCGCATTATATATCACCCGTTTTGCTTCAAGATGTTGTGGTTTGACAGGGATTGACTTGCTGCACAACATGGGACTGGGGAAAGATTTGCTGGACAGATTTCACAGCAGAGGCCATGTCTTTTCCGCACACAGCGGCGTCTTTCCCTTTAAGGTCGTTGAATCCTGAATGCAGAACCACACAATCTGGAGCAGGATGCAGCGATTCACTTGCTTCTTCAGCAACCTTCTTGATGTCGTCAATGGTGAACGCTTTCCTTGCAGCTACTTGTAGTCCATAAGCCATTCCCAGGTGTGTAGGATTGACTCGGTTCATCGTAGAGTCATGAAGAATAAGGACACGGGGGAGTATCTGAGGGAATCGTATTTTTTTGCCGGCATTGATTTGGGGTTAACTTCGGCGTTCTATTTGGTGTCACTTTATCTACGTAATTGGTAGTGACGTCATTTTCAGGACTGTTCTTTGGCTATTTCTTTTTTTTTTTTTTTGTTTTTTGACTTTCCTTTCGTAGTCCACGGCCCTACAGATTTTTCAGTTGTCGTCTTGAGTGTAGGGACAGGTGGGGCTACCTTGACAGCGTCTGCATAGGAGCGATAACCAGAGGTAGGTGTTACGTCCGTCTGGGTTTGAGTATTGACAGACGCTGTTTATCGTAACAGGCCTGCTCAGTTTTTTGATCGCTTCTTTTAGCTCACCGATGGTTATTTCAAGCGGCGAAATTCTATCACACAGACTTCCAATTAATTAAATTTGTCAATGTTTCAAGTTCACTCACCATGTCAGCCTGATTTATTCTGAGTGTTTCACCTTCATGCTGATGAGGTCCCTCTTCGGCAGTTTGCACACTTTACAGCAGCGCTCGCTCCAAAACTTTTTTCCTTAAGCTTGGCTTTCGTTTACCTTTTTCGGCCACCAGAAATCTTTAACCCTCATAGTGCTCTGTATATCAATTTAAACTTCAAAGAAATGTAGTTAAAATCTAGGACGGGAAACTCGTCACGCACCACACTTGAGAATTTGGCTTCTGCATACATATTATTTGCACTAGATATGCAACCTATACATTTTTAGAAACTAGAGATGTTGTAAAATCTAGTGAAATAACTGAAAATACTGTAGGTGGTACCTACTTGGAGACTGACCTCAAAGTATAAGCAGAGAAAATTTCTGAAAAAGTTTTGAAAAAGTAAGTCAAATGTTAGGAGAGACACAGTTTTTCTTCTGTACTATCTAAACACTTCAGACTGGAGGTAAAATGAAGACAAATATGTGCTGGAAACATGGGAAAGATGATAATTCCCTTGACGAGCTATGTATAATAATTGTGTGCCTCAAATGATGTACCTATAATTCAGCATCCGGACAATCAGATTTCGCTATACAAAGAAATGGGGTTTGTGCAGGCTTGTCTTGAAGCTAGATAGGTAAAACTATATGTTTTTGTAAACTAAAGATAATGAGGAATCTGAAAAAAAAAAAAATAATTACAAGACAGTACCCTGATGGCAGATGAAGATATTCTTCACAGTGTAATCCAGAACAATGGCGAAAAGAGAATCCAAAACGTCAGTCACATTGTTTGAAACACCACAGTTTTCCTGTTTGAAACACCACAGTTTTTCCTGCTTGAATGTCAGAACACTTGAAACTTGAGAGAAAACAAGAAGAATATGCCCTTGGAAGACACAGAATAAAGTTAGGGCCTTGGTCTTCCGTGGAAGGCTGAAAAGCACTTGGAGCAGAGTCCCACGTCACATCCAGAACATTCCCAGCCAGAGCGCACATGAGTAGGATGGCCAGCAGCACAGTTCCTCTTTCTTCAACTCTTTCACTCTCAGCATCACTCTCCTCTGCAGTAGTGCTTCCAGATTCTGGATCACACAAGAAAAAACATATATCCTAAGTCTTCTGTTCATTTCATTGTTTCATAATGGTGCAAGAGTTGTTACAGAGAGCTTGACTCAGTTTCCACTAATTAGTCTGATTTTCAGAAAGAAAAAAATATGACCAGCATTACTTATTCATTCTATGAAAAATGAAGTCATGCATAAAATCATAAATAAGAATAAAATCTGAATCACTTGCATATAAGGAAGGGGCAGGGCTATAGCTTTCATTGGAGACACGCCCACTCATGACACACCCACACTGTTTCCAAACTAAAAAAATAAACAAACAAAAGTTATAAATTGTTCTCTTCAAATCACCACTTTTATTCATCTCTAAAGTGCTTTCAAAATACCTGCAATCACCCCAGAAACGATCTTCTAGTTTGATCAGGCCAAAGCCTATCACTCCTGTAGGTAGCCATGTACCCTGCCCCCTTCCATCCCCCCCTCCTTCATGTGGCGGACCAACAAATGTAAAATAACCAATGACGGCACGCGGCAAGTGTTCCATCACTCTACAAACAAAATAATCAAAGTTTATCCACTCACCTGCTTTGCTTTCATTACTACAGCCTTCGGCAACTGATTGTTCACTCGTGCCACTTCCACGCAACTCCTGCTCGACTCGGTCGCTGATTCACTCATTATTTCAGTCAAAACCGACGAAAAACTTCGAGATAACTGACTGACAAGGCTTGCTGGTGCACAATGGATACTAGCAAGTCTCGTGAACTGATCAACCTGGATGTTTAGCAGTGGTGGTATAACGGTTCTCGTCTGAGCCACGATCGTGGCCCAACGCAGTCAGGCGGTAAAGCCATGATGGTGGCCCATCACAGTCAGCAGGTTAATAACAGAGAAAAAAGCGGTTGTTGCTAATCTGCTTGCTTCAACCATTGAAAAGAATTCCTGTTCTTCTAACAAGTCAGCCAGTTTTGTCAAACACAAAGCCCTTAAGGAAAAATCACCCTGCAACTTTTCGTCAGACAACATGGAAGACTACAATCTTCCTTTCACTTTAAACGAACTGGAATCAGCCTTACTTTCTTGCAACAATTCCTCTCTGGGTATAGAGGAAATCCATTATAAACTTTTGAAACATCTTCAGCAAAAAGGTCTGAACATCCTGCTACATGTATACAACCATGTATGGACTACTGGATTCTTTCCACCTTCTTGGCGAAAAGCCCTCATCATTCCCATTCTCAAACCTGGAAAAGACCATTCTAACCCATCAAACTACCATCGGATAGCTTTGACCAGCTGTGTCTGTAAATTGATGGAGAAAATGGTCAATTCTAGACTCATGTGGAAACTCGAAACCGATGGCCTTTTGGTGAAAGAACAGTGTGGGTTTCCGCAAATATCAGACTACAGTTGACCATTTGATCCGTCTGGAATCTACGCTTCAGAACGCCTTTCTGAACTAACAGATGCTCCGATCGATCTGAAACCCCAAATTAACGATTATGTCAGAGACCTCTGGCAGGAGGACTGGAATACACAGACGGATAACAAACTCTTTCAGATCCATCCAAACCTTAAGGAGTTCCTTTCATCTACGTCTGGTGGTCATGAAAAAGAAACAGTTCTGTGCCGGCTGCACACCGGCCATTCGTTTTTTACCCATTCCTACCTTTTAAAGAGTGAAGAAGCTCCGTGGTGCATTCCATGTCATGTGCCACTCACAATGAAACATATTCTTTTAGAGTGTTGGGACTTGCACGATGTGAGATGCAAACATTTTACAGCATATTCCATGAAAACCTTGTTCAGAGATGTTCCGCCTGATGCGATCTTTGAGTTCTTGAAAGAGATTACATTTTTCATTGGATCTGAGATTTTACAGTGGAAAGATTTTTAACAAACTTTCGGATGGGTTTTTTCAATGTATTTTAAAGAATTGTGTGAATGAATGACTTGTGAGTTGATTTTAACATGGTGACAGCCCTGTAACATGTGTCTCTCGCATGTAACTTTGTAACTTTCTCCCTGGTTACATCTACATGGTGTCAGAGAGGAAAAGAACCGGGGCTTGCAGTGAAGAATGGCTTCATCTCTGCAGAATCCAAGCCTGAATTGGGACTCGAAAAATCTTCAAGAAGAATGGCAGAAATTCAAGCAGCATGTGAACCTAATGTTTGCCGGACTGCTGCACAAGACCTCAGAAGCTGAACAATGCACCTACCTGCTCATTTTGGTCAGGAGGGAAGGGAAGAGAAATCTTCAACACATGGAATCTGTCATCTGAAGATAGCAACAAATTAGAGGGTTGTGCAAGAACTTTGAGAAACATTCCACCCCTAAGAAAAACTCCCTTGTTTGCACAATATTTGTTTCTGAACAGAAAACAACCAGAAGGGGAACATTTTGAAAAATTCCTCACCGACATCCGCACCCTCATCAAGGACTGTGCATACAAAGATGCTGAGGTATGCGACCGCATTGTATGTGGGATCCTATCACAAGAGGCCAGGGAAAAGCTGCTGCAAGCTGCAGACCAGCTTACCATGGATAGAGCCATGGAGATTGTCGTGACGCATGAAGCAACAAAGCAGCAGCTGGCGGCCATGCAGAAGGAAGAGGTAGTAGACGTCATCAAGAAGAGACGCATGGAGTCCAGCAGTAAAGACCGACGGCCACACCAAAGCAGTGACACATATGACTGCAATAACTGTGGACAGAGACAGGGCAGGAGGGCATGCCCAGCCTACGGCAAGCAATGCCGGGAGTGTGGCAAACAGAACCATTTCTCCAAGGTGTATCGCTCCAAATGCAAGCGAGCCGTCCACCAGGTGGAGAAAACGGAGGAAGAAGACGACCTCAATTCATCCCTCAACACAGACGTCATCGCCGACGGCAGAGACCACCCCGACACCGCCTACATCAACGTCTGCATGGAGATGGGTGACGTTCTGCGCTTCAAGGTCGACACAGGCACACAGGCGAACGTAATTCCCTTTCAGATCTACAAAAAGATGACTGGGCCACCACCACTCCAGCCTGGTAAAGTTGGCCTGTATGTGTACACTGACCAGCGCATCAATATCTAGGGCATCACAACCATGAAATGCTACTACAAGGCTCAGGACTACCAAGGCACATTCTATGTGGCTGAGACAACAGGCCACTGGCAGCCAGTGTTGGGGCTCCAGGCGTCGCTGCAGCTACAGATCATCAGATGGTGCTGACAGTGGCCCATCCAGAACTGACAAAGGAGAGAGTACTTCACAAATACAATCACTTGTTCGATGACGACCTGGGCAGCCTGGAGGGAGAAATAAACATCCACCTGCGAGAAGACAGCACACTTGTAGTCCACGCGCCCAGACGTTTACCACACGCACTCGGAGAACGCCTGAAGAAGGAGCTGGATGCCATGGAAGCTGCAGGGGTCATTGCCAAGGTCACACGCCCGACTGACTGGGTAAACTCGCTGGTGGTGGTAGAAAAGACCAACGGAAAGCTGCGCATCTGCCTGGACCCAAAAGACTTGAACCTGGCAATAAAGCGGCCACACTATGCCATGCCAACGCTAGAAGATGCACTTGCCAAGATTCCAGGAGCAAAATACTTCAGTAAACTAGACGCCAAAAGTGGCTACTGGCAAATGATGCTGTCCCAGCAAGGCGTCTTTTATGACCACTTTCAACTCACCTTTTGGCAGGACTGGTGAGCACCCAAGATGAATTCCAATGGAAAATGGACGAGGTTTTTGAGGGCGTACCGGGTGTTGTGACACTGGTGGACGACCTGCTAGCGACTGGGAGAAATAAGGAAGAGCACGACCGCAACCTCAAGGCCACACTGGACAGAGCCACAGTGCAGCAGCACCTCAAGCTGAACCCAGATAAACTTAGCATCGGCGTGCAAGAAGTAGACTACTTTGGCCACCTCATCTCCTCTGATGGGATCAAGCCCGACCCGCTGAAAGTGAAGACTGTGCTAGACATGAAGCCGCCAACAGACCTGAAAGAGCTGGAGACAATGCTGGGCATGGTGACGTACCTGTCAAAGTTCACCCCCCACCTGGCGGAAACAACTAAGCCGCTACGTGATGTGCTGAAGGACGAAAATGAGTTCGTGTGGGAAGCGCCCCAGCAGACCGCATGGGATCACATCAAGTCCACGCAGGCTGGCCATCCCGTGCTTGCCATCTACGACCCAGCAGAGAAGATCACCCTGCAAGTGGACGCTAGCAAACATGGCCTGGGTGCAGCCATCTTCCAAGACAACAAGCCCATTGCCTATGCCTCCAAGTCTTTAAACAAGACAGAAGAAAACTACGCACAAATAGAAAAAGAACTGTATGCCATCGTCTTCGGATGCGAGAGGTTTCACCAGTACATATACAGCCAGCATGAGGTCCGTGTCCAATCTGACCACAAACCTCTAGAGACGATTATGAAAAAGCCCCTGGCATCAGCACCCCCACGTCTCCAGCGTATGCTCCTTTGCCTTCAAAAGTACAGCATCAAAGTTGTGCACGTACCAGGCAAGCAGATCCCCGTGGCTGGCACCTTGTCTCGCAAGTCACTACTGCCTCAGCCCCTGGACACTGTTGAAGACCTTGATGTGCAGATCCATGTCATCATACAGAACCTGCCCGTCAGTGACAAAAAGATGGAGCTCATCAGAAAGACCACTAATGATGACCCGAACCTCAGCATGGTGCTGACATACATCCACAACGGCTGGCCTGACTCACGCCAGCATTGCCACAAAAGCGCGGAAGACTTCTGGAACTTTAGAGATGAACTCTCACTCTCGTAAAGGCGTCATCTTCAGGGAGAGCAAATATTCGTACCCGCGATGCTCCGAGCCAAAATGTTGACCCAAGATTCACACCAGCCACCTGGGCATGGAGAAGTGCCTTCAACGCGCACACCAGCTGCTGTTCTGGCCCAGGATGGCAGTGGACATCAAACGTACCGTGGCTACATGGGCTGTCTGCAAGAGAGAGAGGCAGCCGTCCAACACCAAGGAGCCGATGCTACCTCATGAGATACTATCACGTGCATGGCAGAGGGTGGTGTGGGACCTGTTTTTTGTAGGACAAAAAAGACTATCTGGTAATCGTAGATTACTACAGACGCCTCTTCGAGCTCGATGAGTTGACCACTACAACAACTGCGGCTGTGGTCAGAAAGCTGAAGGCTGACTTAGCAAGGTATGGCATCCCAGAGACTCTCATAAGCGACAACTGGTCCCAGTTCTCTTCAGATGAATTTGCCCGCTTCACCCAAGACTGGCATATACAACACGTGACAACCAGCCCCCGCTATGCACAGTCTAATGGCCTGGTAGAAAAATATGTGCAAGTGGCAAAGAACATCCTGGAAAAGGCCAAGGCGGACAAAGGGTCCATGCTGCTCAGCATCCTTGAGTACCGCAACACCCCCGTGGATGGCCTGGCATCCCCGGCACAGCTGCTGCAGAGTCGACAACTGTGTTCTGTGCTGCCCGACACCCACCGCCAGCTACAGCCCCGAATCGTCGACCCGCAGACTGTGGTGGCTCAGCGCTGCCAGTGCCAGGCCAGCCAAAAGAACTAATACGACTGTGGCAGCCGGCCCCTCCCCGCCTTCCAGCCTGGAGATGAAGTGTTCGTGCAACTCACTCTCCGGAGACCGCTGGCAGCCCGCCAGAATCACCGCACGCGGCAAGGCACCGCAATCATACCTGCTGAAGACAGATGACAGCAACAGCTACCGTCGCAACCGGTGTTTTATCGGAAAACAGCCACGGCAGACTCAAATGCTGCCAGACCCTTTGGCCACAGCAGCTGTGCTTTCATCACTGCCACAACCTCGGCAATTCCAGACAGCCCTGACCCTCTCGCCACCAGGTATGGGCGTCCAGTGAAGCGACCTCACCGGCTCAACTACCAGCCTGGTTTCATACAGGAACCTTAACTTGTACTGGTGGCGTGCACCAAGAAACAGAGACTGCTTGTCAGGCATGAGTTAGTCTGCAGTGGTAGACCCAAGGGACTGTTGTAGTAGTTGTGGACTGTCACATGTGTAACCGCTCAGGGACTGTCGCAGAAGCATGTGAAAAAGGATATGAATATGCCCGTACTCCACGCTGTTGTTTATTATTATTATTATTATTATTTTTTTTTTTTTTTTTCTTTTTTTGTAGGGAAGTGATTGGTAATGAAAAATGCATGAAAAGAATTGCCTGCTGTATACATCCTTTCTGAGTCTAACTAAAATTGTGCTGTTACTGTTTTTGTCTTCTTCATACATCGTGTGCATTCATTTTTTATATGTGTGTTATTGTGTGTCCAGTTGGTTAGTTTTTTTTTTTAGAAGAAGGGAGATGTAACATGTGTCTCTCTCGTGCACACACGCACGCACACACACACACACACACGCACGCACGCGTATGCGCGCGCGCACACACACACATGCAATTAGTTGTGAATACGGTTCACCAGTACACATGCCTTATCACACTCTGGCCCAAGCTACAACCATGTGATTTGTAGCTCAGTCATGTAGCCAACTGAATGAGTTGTTTTTACCTGATACATAACCTGATGTCTGTAAAGGAAAGGTCGCAGATTAAAGATTTCAATAGAAGACAGTGCATGCCTGGTCTCTATGTTCAGTGTCATTGACAGAGCTTAATCTAGAGCGCGGGATTGGTATTGGTACAATCCCCCGAAAATCTGTTCCGTTCCCACAATTATCGAGTGTTAAAGCGGGCAGACTCCTGCACATTTGCAGGACTGCCCGCCCTGTTCATTGATCATTGCAGGCGCTCGTTTGTCGACTGCTTGAAAAACTGAAACTAGGACTGAGCAGGAGCAAACAATTTCTGATATTTCATTGGCTGTTAGTGTAAATCAACCAATCGACGGCGTTCATTTCCTCCATCTCGATCACCGACGAGAAGTTGCAAGAGATTGAGGTGCCATTTTGGATATTTTCCAAAATGAAGCGTGCACCCACCCTATTTGACTTCGACTTTCGTGGAGGAAAAAGAAAAAAAAAAAAAAAAAAAAAAAAAGATTCTGTGTCATGCGAGGGTAGAGAAGATTATGAAGAAGCCGCAACTGCATCCAAAAGCTCAGAGAAGCAGCCCGAAAAGAGTGCCAGTGCAAGGGAACACCGGTTTCAAGACGATTGGCTGAAGAAGTGGCCTTGGGGTAGGCGGTGGTGGAGTGCCCCCCTGTTCTTGATAAGAGGGGGGGGAATGCCCCCCTTTTTCCAAAATCCTAGATTAAGCACTGATTGAGATGTTTAACTTTCTCCCTGGCTACATCTACAAGCCCTGATGTGGCCCTTTGTGGGTCGGCTGGGCTATAAGCAACATTATCTTATCTTATCTCATCTAACCTGCTTGCCCAACTTGAGAAGTCCTTTCATTTGATGCCATGCACTTTCAGAAGAGAAGGTATTTATCCAGCCAAGACCTTTTCCATGCATGAAGGGCAGTAATGTCTCTGTCCAGAGAGAAATTGCCTGAAAAGAGTGAAGAGCGAGGGAAGCTGGATACACGTTCCATTTCTCGTTTTGGGCTGCAGCAATAGGACATTCCTTACTGGGAGGGTCATAGGAACTTTCACCAGTAGAGCTATCAACAGAATGATCCAATACTGACCGTAACAGAAGGCAGACCAATATCACTTGACACTTCTCTCTTGCCATCTTCTTCAATACTGACATGGAAGAGAGGTGAAGTGGGTAGGTGTATGCAAATTTCCTTCCCCGTGATACTGCCATGGCATCCACAGCAAAGGCTGCTGGGTATGGCCCTGGAGACACATAAACTGAGAGCTATCTGTTCCATTGATGGCCAAAAGATCAATTGAGAAGTCCCCAGCACCTGGCAAAAAGAGCGAAACACTGCTTCAGTTACTAGTCAGTCCAAGGGCAGAACATGCCCCTGTCTGGATGGTAAGTCTGCCAGAACGTTCAGTTTACCTAGAATGTGTCTCACCAGCAGGGAGATTTCCATAGACTGGGAGAATACAAGCAGAGAAACAGCACGGCCCTAAGGAATCTGGAGTGAGTGCCCCCCCCCCCCCCCCTGCAGTAAACAATTGTGGAGCTGTCTATGCACACAACACAGTCCTGCCCTTCAGAGTTGAAGAGAAATTGTGGAGTGCCAGGAAGACTGCTAGCATCCTGAGGGTATTTATGAGATCTGTTTCCTCTAGAGTCTTCCATATGCCACTGCATTCTTGTAAGAGTGGATAGCGCCTGCACACCCCAGTCTGACTTGACAGCATCAGCACAAAGCGTGTGCATTGATGAAGGGGAGAGGAAGGAGAACCCAAGCCATTACTCAGCCAGGTCCAGCCATGGCTGGAGGGCAGATACAAAGGTCTGACTCGGTGGCAGCTGAATGTCCCAGTTGGCCGAGGACTGAGACCAAACGACGCTCAGCACCCTGACAAGGATGCAGGTGGATCCCAGGGGAATGAGCTCTTACTGGCAGAAGCACAGAGGCTCATTGAGGCTGAAGAAGCTCTTGAGGGGAGAAGGGAAAGTGAAAGAGAGTAACTCCTCTGCCCTTGCTTCTGGAAGTCATACTAAAGTCAGACCATAAGAAGTGTATCCCCAAGTGCAAGAAATGCTGAGCTGGAATACTGACTTTTCCAGGATATATCTTGATGAAGTGAACTCATAAAGGGCAATCTCTCTGTGGCTGATTTGGGAATTGAGGCAAGGTTAGCTTCCTAGTCTTTTTTTTGTTCTTTTCTTTTCTTTTCTTCTTTATCCCGATGATATTTTGGTGTTACATGCCAAGTGGGAATAAGGTATTTGTATGGACAGGTTTTCTTAAAATTACTATTCGTTGTAAAATTTCCTGTTTGAGAGAAGAATGTGGAGTATATTGGGGGTAATCGTCATGCTGGCAAAATTCATACTGTAAAAAGCATAATACTGTATGTTAAGGGTAATCATCATCCTGGCTAATATCATGCTGTAAAAAGCATAATACTATGCGTTAAAGAGTAATCATCATGTCGGCAAACATCAAACTGTAAAAAGCATAATACTGTATGTTAAGGGTAATCATCATACTGGTGAAAATCATACTGTAAAAAGCATAATGCTGTATATTAAGGGTAAGCATCATGCTGGCAAAAATTTTACTGTAAAAAAGAGTGATGCTGTATGTTAAGGGTAATCGTCATGCTGGCAAAAACTGCAGCATAAGAGTAATAATGTATGAGAAGGGTAATGATCATGCTGGCAAAAGCTATTCTATAAAAGAGTAATACCAATGATAGAATTACAGCTATTGTATCATTGTGGTCATCATCAATTTTATCATTAGCTTCAACATCAATATCATGACTCAATCGGAATAATAGTAATTGTTGAAATGCTAAGTTGAGGTAGATCAGTGGAAAGGTTTATCCGTTAAGTTTGTGCTATTCTTTTTGGGGTGGTGCTGGTTGTAGCCATTCTAATTTTCAGTCAGTGCTGTATGTAGAAGCTAAGGTGTTCTGAATTCTTCTGATGTTTCTTTTCTCTGCAGCCGTTCCCACTTGATGAACATGGTGATGGAGCGCATTATGAATGACATTCTACCACACAACCATCCCCAGAGGAGCTATGCTCATGTTCACGTGCCTGTAGATGTGCTGCCAATTGTCACACTTCAGCGAACATTGACAGAAGCATTTAAACGCGGCTGGCTGAGCTTGAAGTGCATCCATACTTTGGAACAGCTTCTGGCACTGTGCGGCGGCTCCGACTGGTTCTGCGAGAAAATTGTACTGGTGAGTTAATGTGTCTTGTCAGGTTTATGCTTTTGAACTTGAGTGAGTTGTCTGTGTTATGTGCCAGTGAATGTTGGCAGACGTGCATGTGTTTGTGAGTATGTGTGTGTATGCATGCATATTTGTGTTTGTGATTTATTATTATTTGTTTCTAAACATTAATGGGTGAATGTGGATTTTATGACATCCATTTGTGTAGGTGTGTGAGGAAATAAGTAGTCTGCATTCAGTTGACCTGCTTGCTGCTTTTTTTTTTTTTTCAATTATTATTTATTTGGTGGTACTTTTTGTTCTCGCACACAGCCAATGTTGGACCTGAGCTGATTAGAGAAACAGATGGTGTTCTAGATATAATGGATTGTATCTATATGTTGATTTTGTTTTATTATTTTGCTTTTTTGGCTTTTTCTTGCTCACAGCAATTGGTGGAATGGACCCAGCCAAAGGAACGCGTGGTGAGCTTTATAAATTAGATTTTTCTTTCTAATTTATTCAATGCCTTTGACTGCTAGAACATTTTTTGCTTTGACATTGCCATGTGCCAGAGTGAATCACACTATTTTCACATGCCAGAGAAAGAACATTAATTTATTTGATTCCTTATTTTAAATGTCACAGGTGTTCCTTCGATGCATTTTTGTGTGAGAATGTACACATTAGAAAGATTAATTTATTCTAAATGTAAGTATTTTTATTCCAATGGGAAAAAGCAAATTTCAGTTTATGGCTGGGAAATTACCATGAGCAGAAAAAATGTGCTGGCAGTCCAGGAATTAACCATTTGATGGTTTCAGTGTTCGTACTTGATTTAGTTCTGTTCTTCACCACATACATAGTTTGTATATACATTTGCTGTCAGTCAAGTCGTTGCTGACATTGTACTTAGCTCCGATCAGACAGATCTCTTAAACAATAATTACCATAAACTGCTGCCCTTTATTGTGAAAGTGAGGCAGATTGTGTTTCAAGTGTTTCCACCACTGTTCTCACCTGGCTGCTTTGCTGTTTTGGTTAGAAATAATTACGCTGGCCTGAAATGCTTGCTCTGATTACTTATGTAAGTAAGCGCAAAACAAAAGGAAACCAAGTACATGTTCCATATGGAGGTGCCACCCCTCAGATTTTTACTTACATTTTTTGCTTGATTGAGTTTTTGTATGAATTTATTGTCACTCAGTTTATTTTCCAGCAAATAAAGTTGGGGGGAAGCTGAGTCAAAGCAAACATCCCTGATTACTAGTGTGATGTACGATTTTTATCAAATAAACAATGCTTTAGAAAAGTGCTCAACTACTTCATTGTTCTGATACAGTAACTTATGAAGCATGATGCCCAGAGGCTGACTGTTGATTTTTCTTCTTTTACATCTGTATATCGGCACTATGGCTGTCCAAGGCCGTCTGTCCAAATTGAAACTTGCTCATGCTGCAGTTTCCATCAGCCAGAGCAGCCGTTTTTGCCAGTCTGTTCTTAACAGTAGGCGCATGTTTGGCCATTGAAAAATGGTGCAACAATCGTCAGGTGCACAGTGTGAGATAGATTTCAACATACCTCATGACAGACTCATTTCTGTGTGTCATTGTTTTCTGTTGTTTTATTTTTGGAATATAATTCCATATCATTAACGTGGCAAAACTGGTGACTTTCTTTTAATTTGCTTCAGATATTGTCAAACACAGTGCAGAATTCTACTTACAAATGATAATTTGTTACCAACAATTTCCTATAGTGTACTGTGAAATGCTGAAGGGGTTTGTTACCGTAGGTAACATCATTTTTGTATGTGAAAGAGTTAATTGCAGCATGTTTAGAACGCAGGTTTCTTGTATCAAAGAATAGGAGGAAAGACATGCACAATACTTCTCTTGGTGCTCTTCATTTAAAATGATTAATTTAGGGTATTACAGTTAGAGTAGGACAGGAGGGGAAAGGGAAGAGGGGAGGATACAGTTTGATTTTATAGTCGGTGTTTATGTACACACCAGTCAGTGCTTATCATATCATGTCAGTGTATAATCCATACAGGTAAGTGTCTTACATGATGGGAAAGTCTTTTTGATATTTGTACTTGTAAATTAGCATTTGCAAAATCAATAACACCTGTATCTCGATCTAGAACAAGCAGGTAATGTGTCAGTTGCTGGTAAAGTGGAGAATGACATTAGTAGGGCATGTCAAATGAAATGAAAGGTTTCCATGCCCTCATGTAAAATGCTTAGGCTTCCTCAACTTAAGGATACTGTTTCAAAGCTTTCCTTGCGCTGAACTCAGAAGCAATCTGAAGCGATCAAAGCTAAGTGCATTTTTGTTATTTTGTCCGTCTTTTTTTTCACCTGAGGAAGACCTTCGAGGTCGAAAACGCGTTGTGTGTTGTCTTGTGACTCGTTTGTCCGCGTTTCTCTGGGCGGTTCGCTGACATTTTTTAAAGATTTGTTTAGATTTCCGCCTGCAGTTGTTTCACTTTGCAACTAGATCTTAAGGATACTATGCTCATGATGTATCCAGTTTCTTTAATTTATTAGAAACTTGAAAAACAGTAAACAAGTAGGGTAACTTTTGCTCCCATAAGAAATCCTAACACAGAGTAACTTTATTCAACACTGGCACAGCCTTTCAAACTTGAATAAAGTCAGACAAATACAAAGATGAACAATCAATGGGGGGGGGGGGGGGGGGGGGGGGGGGGGGGGGGGGAACAAGCGCAGGCCAGCAACTCAACTCTCTTCACAGTAATGACTTGGCAAAATATTTTGACTGGGGGGGGGGGGGGGGGGGGGGGGGGGGGGGGGTTTGAAGATGGAAAAACTTGGAACATAAAATGAAGAAAATATGTTATAGATATGAAAACTCTTCACTAGCTGCGTGAGGGAACCATTGTAATCCCTTTTGAAGGCAGATCTATTTGTATTGCCTGCTCTGAGGCCTTTCGTCCGCTGGATCAGAACTCATCAGGGGAAACACGGCTGGTTGTGTCTGTGCTCCTGGCGTCAAATAGAGACACACCACAGTCCATAATACTGTGGGTTCTCACCACTAAGGGTTCAAAAAAGAATCCCAACAGCATCCCCAAAGCAGCCAGTGAAGGATAGTAAATGAAACCAAACGAAAGGGTGGGGAGGAAAAAAGTTGCTGAAAAAAAAACTAAAGATATGCAACAGTATAAAAAATGTAGGGGACAATCTTTGAACCTACGCTTGAGGATCCAACCAAGGATGCAAGGGAGATCAGAAGACAAACACAAAGACGGACAGAAACAAATACAAATAACCTCGATTTAATCGAAACGAAATTGAAAATGAAATGAGGCAGGAAACAGTAAACAAAAAAACAGTAAACAAGTAGGGTAACTTTTACTCCCATAAGAAATCATAACACAGAGTAACTTTTATTCAAGACTGGCGCAGCCTTTTAAACTTGAATAAAGTCAGACAAATACAAAGACGAACAGTCTAATGGGGGGGGGGGGGGGGGGGGGGGGGGGGGGGGGGGGGGCGCAGGCCAACAACTCAACTCTGTTCACAGTAATGACTTGGCAAATATTTTGACTTGGGGGGGGGGGGGGGGGGGGGATGCTGTTAGATTCTTTTTTGAACCCTTGGTGGTGAGAACACAGTATTATGGACCGTGGTGTGTGTCTATTTGATGCCAGGAGCACAGACACAGCCAGCCGTGTCTCCCTGATGAGTTCCAATCCAGTGGATGAAAGGCCTCAGAGCAGGCAATACAAATAGATCTGTCTTCAAAAGGGATTACGATGGTTCCCTCATGCAGCTAGTGAAGAGTTTTCAAATCTATAACATATTTTCTTCATTTCATGTTCCCAGTTTTTCCATCCCCAACCCCAACACACACACATACATACCCCTCCCCCCAGGTCAAAATATTTGCCAAGTCATTACTGTTTCTTATGGGAGCAAAAGTTTTTTTTTTATTTTTTTTTTTTTTTAATTTTTCATGCAGATGCATGACATTCACATACATGTACCTGAACTACAAAGAAAAAAATAATAATAACAACAACAACAACCATACATACATACACATACATAATACAGATCACCAGATGAGAATTTAAGGTAGTACAACATGAGTCCAATGACATAATATAAGACGGGTGTAAACACATTTATGAACATATTCAAACTTTTTATGAATTTCACACACACACACACACACACACACACACACACACACACACACACACAGAGTGTCATGGGAGCAAAAGTTACCCTACTTGTTTACTGTTTTTTGTTTACTGTTCCCTGCCTCATTTCATTTTCAATTTTATTAGAAAGTTAGTTTTAATGTCTCAAGAGTGTTCAACACCACTACAGTAAAGGCTATATATTAGGCCTTCACCAACTGGTGGAGTGAACCAGTCATAGAAGAGCTGTTGTTGTTGTTTTGTTTGTTTGTTTGTTTTTGTTGCTGTGTTATTAGTCATCATTGAAACTAAACTCTGAGGCAAAATCTACTGCTGTGAATTTAATGCATTTACATACCATTTGATTTAGTGTGCCTGTACCCTTCTACATCCTCCACATTTTTCATGCTTGTGATTTTGTCTGATTCTAGGATTTGAACCCATACCCCCTCACCCTCCTCCTTCCCACCCCCCACATCACCTGTCTGTCACTCTTCTGTCATTGAAGTATTACTATTGCTTCCCTGGGTGCATACAACAAGGATGCATTTTTCCTGTTGTCTGAAAGAACGCGTGCTACAAGATATGTTGTAAAGGATGTACTTTTTGAACCAAGAAGCAGGATCATATGAAGCAGAAAGGCAGCACATCTATGTCCTAAAAATTCAATAATGTATTTCAGTTTCCACTAGTGATATATTCTGTTTGGTACATATATTTCTGCATGTGACATTCCCCCATTTGTAAATATATTTCAGACATCTGTGTGTGATATCTCTTCATCTGTGCAGTATTTCAGATTTCCCTATGTCATATACCCCCATTTGTTCATTCTTTCATTCTCAGTGCATGATATATCCCAAATTATACATTATTTAGGATTTCAATACATGAGATGACCCCATTTGCACGTTAGTTTCTTGTCTATATATGTATCTTTATTTACATGTTATTTAAGATTTAACGTGGTGACAGCCCTGATGTGGCCCTTTGCGGTCGGCTGGGCTGTAAGCAGCATTACCTTACCTTACCTATTTAAGATTTCAGAACATGCTTTTCTTCATGCTTACTAGGCATGAAATGATGCCATACATCAGGATTCCCTTTAAAAAAAAAAAAAAAAGGAGAACAAGAAGCCAACTTCCCTTTAACCATCAGGCCAACAGGAGTAGTATCCCTTGGTGAGTTCATACTTCGTTCACCCAGACAGTCTGAATTCAGTTTTCTCCTTTTCATTGGCAAGAAAACCAGTTCTTGATTGGACTTCTTGAGTTTCATTACCTTCATGGATCTCAGAAGCATTCGTTTGAGTTGGTTTTCCCCGGTCAGAAGGAAAAACTCTTCATCTTGGCAATGGAGAAAATACCAAAAACCTACACATGCTAGCTCTGGCAGGACTTTCATCGCAAATGCAGTACCGAGACATCCAGTTGACCTCACACTTCGGATCTACAGTAACAGCGCATTGCACATCAGGACATTATTTTCAGACTTTTGCTGTGTCTTGCATTTCCACTTTATGGAGTTACATGTTTTTTCTGCCTTCTATTTGTGGTAATATTAACCCCTTCCCTGCCTGCTATGAGTAACATTCGTAGTGAAAACCAAAAATTGCTACGCCTGTATACGAGTACGCTTCATAGTAACTTCATCACGGAAAGCAGAAAAAATCTGCTTGGGAGACGACCCTCTAAAGTGTTTCCACTTCTTCTACTGATGTCAAGGTACAGGCCCTTTTCATTTACACGACCGCCCAACTGACCACATGATAAGCAAATTGCACGTTGAGAGGTATCAGCTGATAAGCATATTCAAGATGGCAGCTCAGCCTGGCACTTCATCGACGCATTCCATTTTCAAGCGTTACACTGTGCTTGATGTTTTAGATGACGTTCAAAAGTATCAAGACAGTGATGAAGAAGACCTTTGAGGCTTGGATCCTGACACTAGCGATGAGGAGCAGACAGATGGGAATCAGTACCATCCACTTTTATCGGAGGTAAGTGCTGATGATGACGTGGCTTGATTGTTCTGTACACAAGACAGCAGTAAAGAAGCGTCTTTAGTGTGGGTGACGAAGTGGAAATAGCTGAACGCTTGCCGTCAGTGAGCACTGCACCCCCTCCTGTCTTGAGGGACAGGGTCATGGACATGGTACGGGCTCAAGACGACGGTGAGGGTCTCGTGGAAGTGGCCGGTGGCATGGCATGGGGCGTGGTCAGCAGCAACAGCTGATCAAAAAATGGCGAGAAAGAGGTGCACAGCCCTTCAAACTTGCTGTTATTTTGACTGGGAATCCTGGTCTGAAAGTCAACTGCGCCAATTTTCGGCTGTACAAAGTTCAGTCTTCAGTTCCTTCATAAGCAGAAACCGGTTTCAGGCAAGCAGCTCTATTTTTCTTTTGTTGTTGCTTTTTATCGTTATTTTTTTTACTACTTGAGTCTTCATTCCTTGACTATTTATTTTTCTGTATTTCTCTTGTTGCCCTATTTCCTACAGAAACCACATAATTATGGAAAATAATGACTGTATGGATAGGTGGTACTCTGTGTATGTATGTGTGTGTGTGTGTGTGTGCCTAAGCATTATTTATTTCTGTATGCAAGTTTTCCATATAAGTTTTTTTTCATTTTGTAAAACACAGAAGCACTTGTCCACAGCAGTTTTTTGTTTTGTTTTGTACCATTGTGGTGTTTTTACATTCATGTATGTGTGATACTGTTAGTGTGTGTTTTTGTGCATATGTGTGTGTGTGTGTGTGTGTGTGAATTGTGTGTGTGTGTAGGCTGTGTGTGTGTGTGTGTGTGTGTGTGTGTGTGTGTGTGTGTGTGTGTGGCCCAGTTACTCTGTGTGTACTGTGTGTGTGTGTGTGTGTGTGTGTGTGTGCCCAGTTGTGGGTCTGCTTGCTTATCTTGAAACTTTTATTCTGTATTTCAGATTCTTCTTCAGTTTCTGCATTTTAACGACAGTGCAGCCATGCCAGTCGAAGGTGATCCAGGCTACGACCAGCTCTACAATTCAAACCATTCTGGATCATCTGCATGAAAAGATCCGGGAAGTTTTTGCATTCTACAGTTGTTGTTTTTTTCACCTGTGCGTGTGTTTATGACTTTGTCAATGCTGTGACCATACCAAGTGCCATCAGTGAAAGAAGATCACATGGAGTATACAAGAATCTTAGTGTGTATTTCTTTGAACCATGATTTGGACAGACATAAAAAAAAAAAGAAAAAAAAAAGTACCATCCCCTAAAATTATGAAGCAGGGAATGAAGACAACCTGAGGATTATGTCCAAGACTTTGTACAGCAAGTGATGGATTCCTATATAGAAACAGCATGGCAGTAATGTAAGTATTTGTGCAAAAACTAGCACAGTTCCTGCAGTGTTTTGTGTGATAACAAATGCATGCAGTGCGTGTGTGTTTTTTTCTTTTTTCTTTTCAACAGACAATAATTTTTTTTTTCTTCAGACTTTTTTCCCCATGGCTGTCATTTTGAGCATTTACTAGTAAGTATTATACTGTAACATTTTTGGACCACACTGTATACTTAGAGTGATGCTGAGTAAACACTAACAAAAGTTTTTGTCAGTGTTTTACAGGTTTTATGTGTTGTAACATGTGTATGTGTTCAGAAACTGTTCTTTTCTTGTAAAACCACCATTTGTTACATCCCTGTCCATCCCCTAATAGCCAACAAAACTAGATTATATTATATAGCATCATAGCTTGGGGTAAAAAGGAAAGAGAAGCCATAAAATCTAAGTCATATGTCAACAAATAAATAAGCAGTGATTGAGGTATTGAACCTACCCCAAATAGTAATATTATGCCCCTTTACTAGAATTGGGGTACCGCCAGTAACATACAGATTGTTACACAGAGGGACATTTATTGACAACAATATGATCCCAGGTGTTTGTAATGTTGTTGAGTTAACCCCCAAAGGTATTTCTGCTGTGTTTAGTGGGCTTTTATTGCTGCTCAGCTGTTCTAAAACTCTCACACTCAAAACAAAACAAAACTGTTTTCTCACATGTTACTAGTGTGAACCATCATCATGACCATCAAAACCAAATTAGAATAATGTGAAATTGTAGACAAGGATATAAGGGAGTAATCCACAAAAAATCTAACAAATAACTCAACAAATGGATGAATAATGTACATGTTTGTGAACATACCGTGAAAAGCATGATTATGCCCCTTTTTACCTAAAAAATAGTACCCCCCCAATTATGAGCAGATTGTCTTCAAGAACAACATTCCTTGGGATTTATATGACTGTCATGTGTTAGTGCTGATGTTGAATAATTAGTCACACCACTTTTTCGTTGTTTACACTGATTTCATATGGTGCCATTTTTATGTATACTTGAAAACTGTTCTTTTTTGTAACACCACCAATATATATATCCCTGTCCATCCCCTAATGGCCTACAAAACTACATTATTGTTATATTGCATCAAAGCTTGTGGTATAAGGAAAGAGAACCGTAAAATCTAAGTCATTTGTAAAGAAATACATAAGCAGTGATTGAGGTACTGAACTACCCCAAACAGTAAAATTATGCCCCTTTCTACTAGAATTGGGGTACCCCCCAGTAACATACAGATTGTTACACAGAGGGATATTTATTGACAACAATACAAATCCTAGGTGTTTGTAATGTTGCTGAGCAAACACCAAAAGGTATTTTTGCTGTGTTTAGTGGGCTTTTATATGCTCAGTTGTTCTAAAACTCTCACATTGAACAACAAAACAAAAACTTGTTTTATCGCATGTTACTAGTGTGAACCATCATCATAACCAACAAAACCAAATTAGAATGATGTGAAATTGTAGACAAGGGTATATAAGTAAGTATTCCACAAAAATTCTAACAAATAATTCAACAAATGGATGAATATGTACATGTTAGTGAACATACCGTGAAAAGCATGATTATGCCCCTTTTTATCTAAAAAAATAGTACCCCCAGTTATGAGCACATTATCATCAAGAACAACATTCTTGGGATTTATATGACTGTCATGTGTTAGTGCTGATATTCAATAAATAGTAAGACCACTTTTTCAGTGTTTTGACTCATTCTGTTTAGCTCAGTGTGTTTGTGTATACTCAAAAACTGTTATTTTTGGTAAAATTTTATAATTATGTCAATTTCTGCTATACTAATTATCAACATAATCCAGTCATTTTGACAGGACAATATAGACAAATGCATAACAACAAAATATGCAAAAAATCAAAGAGATCTGTCAAGAAATAAGTGAGCAGTAACCATTTTATTGAACATACCCAAAAAGCCAAATTTTACCATGGCATACAGATATTTAAATGTGCTATTATACTGTGGCAGTGAGGGGGGTAACCCTTTATTCAGTCTAGTGCCAAATCATTGTCAAACTCATCAAGACAACGTATACCAAACTCGCCATACTTATCTTAGCTACTGTTGTCAATACCTCATTGCTGTCAGTGGTACAAGCGCTAGAAAATTGAATTAAATGTGAGACATTTGGAAACAAACAAAAAAAACAGACTTTAGTGATAACGACTACCGGATTTAAACAGGTCACTCACTAGGAATAGCGCTTACTTGGAGTTTTCGACAGACCTCTGTCTGTCTTCTTCAGTGGTGGTGTGGCTACTGGATGAACTGGCACTGAACAGTGAGGGTGTTGTACACCGATGGCAAGTTGTGTCTGCCCCGATCCCGGTTGAGTGTGGGGTTGTTGGCGGCAATATGTATGGGCTCCTTCACCCCACCTGGAACCATCTATTGTCACAGTCGAGAATGCTGATGTTTTCATAATCGAAGTTTGAACTGATGTTGCTGGGCGTGTAGGTGGACGCCTACTGGTGATGATTCCCTTTTGTGTTCTGTCAAGCATTTTCAAAGGTTTCTCTCAGTTTTTCCCGACATAGTTCTCTTCACAGTCACGACAGTCTATTTGTTAGATCACTCCAGACTTGTCCAGTTTGTCAGTTTTGTCCTTGGGGGTGACCAGCTGGCTGCGGATGGTGTTGATAGGTTTGGGATGTACGGAGATGCTGGTTTTTGATCTTCCTGCTCAAGGCTTCAGTCACACCGCGGACACAGGGGATGGTGACATGTCGTATACGCCTGGTTTGGTCTTGTGTGATCTTCTTGCTAGCCGGGATGTTCCACGCACACTTCTCATAGCCTGACATGGTGGTGAGAACCAGTCTGAGGGGTTCCATTTCATGGTCTTTGGCATCCTGAGTAGAGCAGATGGTGTTGGCCTGATGGGTGAGGGTGCGTATCACTCCAAGTTTGTGTTCCAGTGGCTGGTGGCTTTCGAACTGTAGGTACTGGTCAGTACTAAAGTGCTTTTGTGCTTTTATTTTCATGGATTGTTTTTGTGACCATGGAAAAGAGAGGTGAAGATGTCACTTTACTTGAATTAAGTCATGGTTTGAACATTGTCGAGAGAGGGTGGAGATTGGGGGGTGGGGGGGGGGGGAGGGGAGTGCAGAGTGTGGAAAAAGCTGCCATCTCCTTAAAGCTGAACTGTTTGCAGCTGCAGACAGGATGTTTCAATAGTCACACCCCTTTATGTTGTTAGACCAGGTTGTCTTTTCCTGCCCTTGTCTGTGTCCATCCTTTGTGCCATGCATGGTGGTCCTGGAGAGACTGTCATGTGATATGTCCAAACCATGCCACCTTTTGCTGCTTGATGGCAGCTAGCAAGGAGAGATTTCTGGCAGGGCCCATATTGTGCTTAATGATGTTCTTCACTCGTGGGTTGGGCATAGAATAGACCCACTGCCCTGCCATGCATGTCGTAAGAGGTGACTAAGGCAGGACCACCTCGCCTCGAGAATAAAGAGGTTTGCGTAGGGCTAACACCCTACCTGTAAAAAAGACTAGTTACAGAAGCATCGACGACAGCGAACCAAAACATTCACCTGGGCAAGGAAGGGTCTCCATCCCAGAGACTTATGACGCAGTGCAGTGAAAGCGAAAGGAAGCTGCAAGGCTGACTTCCCCTTCTAACACCCAGGACAACAACGAGAGTAGCCACATGGAACATCAGGACGATGTACGAAACAGGAAAAACCATCCAAGTGAGAGAAGATGAAAAACTACAAGATCGGAGTGCTAGGACTGAGTGAGACAAGGTGGCTACAGTCAGGACAGCTGAGACTTTCATCTGGAGAACAGCTGCTGTACTCAGGACACACAGACGATGGAGCCCCCACACTGAGGGTGTGGCCCTGATGCTGGCACCGGAGGCACAGGGGGCACTCATCGGATGGGAACCTGTCAACTCCCGCATCATCACAGCCAAGTTTACTACGAAGAAGGACATCAGGCTGAACATCATCCAGTGCTATGCTCCCACCAATGATGCGGAAGAAGAGAAGAAAGATGACTTCTATCAGCAACTACAGACAGTGATAGACAGAGAGGAGCAAGGACATGACCATACTGATGGGAGATTTCAACGCCAAGATTGGAATGGATAACACAGGCTACGAGGACATCATGGGGGACACACGGACTGGGACAGATGAACGAGAATGGTGAGCGCTTTGCAGACCTGTGCGCCCTGAACCAGCTGGTCATAGGAGGACATCTTCCCACACAAGTGCATCCACAAGGCACATGGAGATCCCCAAACCATGTCACGGAGAATCAGATTGACCACATCTGCATTAGCCGCAAATTCAGGAGATCATGGAGGGATGTACGAGTGATGAGAGGTGCTGACGTGTCATCAGACCACCACCTTCTTTTAACAACAGTGAGACTTTCGCTTCAAGAGATTCACCAACGCCAACAACACACGGACAAGGTATAATGTCGGACTGCTCAGAAACAGGGACACACAAAGCAGCATTCCAGATCAGCCTTTCCAACAGGTTCCAGCCGCTACAAGAGCTGATAGAAGATGGTGAGATGGACATCGAGACACAGTGGGGACACTGTAAGAAGCTCTGGCATGACACATGTGAAGAGATCCTTGGCAAGAAGAAGACCCAGCACAAGGAATGGATCTCAGCCGACACCATCCACAAGCTGGAAACAAGGAGAGAGAAGAAAACTATGCTGAACATGAGCCGAAACAAGAGCAGCTAAGGCAAAGGCACAGGAAGAGCACAGCAGCAAGACAGAGAAGTAAAGTAAAGAGGAGCATCAAGAAGGACAAGAGGGACTACTTTGACGACCTGGCCAGTCAGTCAAGCAGAGGCAGCAGCCGGACAGGGGAACCTGAAGGACCTGTACCTGGGTGACCAAGAAGCTGATGGGCAAGTTCCAGACAGACAAGCCAGTGAAGGACAAGAACGGAAACCCACTGACAACAACCGAGGAACAGCTGAAACGATGGGCAGAACACTTCAGGGAGGGAGCTAAAAACGCCCCGCCCCTGATGCACCACCAGACATCCCACCCGCAGAGACAGAACTGCCCATCAGCTGCGACAAACCCTCAAAGGCAGAGATCAAGAAGGCCATCATGACTCTGAAAAATGGGAAGGCTGCAGGGCCGGACGAGATACCAGCAGAAGCCATCAAAGCAGACACAGAGACAGCTGTCAACATGCTATACAGCCTCTTCAGCAAGATCTGGGAGAAGGAGGGAGGTACCAGCCCAGTGAAAAAGAAGGAATCATCATCAAGCTGCCGAAGAAAGGAGACCTCAGGGACTGCAGCAACTACCGAGGGATCATGCTCCTGTCAACGCAAGGCAAGGTTCTCAACAGGGTTCTACTGGAGAGAGTGAAAGAGGCTGTCGACCCCAAGCTCCGAGACCAGCAGGCAGGCTTCCAGCGGAGAAAAAATGTGTACTGACCAGATCGCCAGCCTGCGCATCATCATGGAGCAGTCGCTGGAGTGGAACTCCCCCCCCTTATATCAACTTCATAGATTTATGAGAGGCCTTCGACAGTGTGGATAGAGAGACGCTGTGGAAGCTGCTGAGGCATTACGGAGTCCCGAGAGAGAAGATCATCTCCCTCATCCGGTGCACCTACCAGGACATGAACTGCAGGATTGCCCACACCGGCCAGCTGTCCGATAGTTTCGAGGTGAAGACCGGAGTTCGGCAGGGGTGCCTGCTGTCGCTGTTCCTTTTCCTCCTGGTCATTGACTGGATCATGAAGACCACTACAACAGGCAGGAACAACGGTATACAGTGGACACTCTGGACGCAGCTCGACGACCTTGACTTTGCTGATGACCTGGCGCTCCTGTCACACAGCCACAGCCAGATGCAGGACAAGACCGCTTGCTTGGAGACCACATCAGCCGGAACAGGGCTCAAGATTAACAGGAAGAAGACCGAGCTGATGAAAATCAACACCACTGCCAGCACATCAGTCACAGTCGGTGGAGAGCCCATCAGGGAGGTGGAGTCTTTCGTCTACCTGGGAAGCGTGGTTGACCAACAGGGAGACACCACAGCCAGAATCGGAGACACCACAGCCAGAATCGGCAAGGCAAGAGCAGCTTTCGTCATGCTCAAGAATATCTGGGCATTTGGAGGAATTAGCATAAGAACCAAACTCCGCATCTTCAACGCAAATGTGAAGTCAGTTCTCCTCTATGGATGCGAGACATGGTGGACAACACAGACGATGCAACAAAAGATTCAGACATTCTTCAACACCTGTCTGAGGCGCATCTACAAAATCCGATGGCAGGAGAAGATCCAAAACGAAGATCTGTGGGAGCGTGCGGGACAGGAACCAGTGGCCAAGCAGATACTGCGAAGGAAGTGGGGCTGGATCGACACACCCTCAGGAAGCCAGCGTCCAGTACCACACACCACGCCAAGCCCTGACCTGGAACCCACAGGGAAAGAGGAAGAGAGGCCGACCTCGCAACAGCTGGAGGTGAGACACTGAGGCAGAGCTGAAAACACAGGGGACCAACTGGACTGGAATGACCAGAACAGCCCAGAACAGAGTGCGATGGCGAACGGTCGTCGATGGCCTATGCTCCACCGGGGGTGATGGGCATGAAATGAATGAATGAATAAATCACCATTGCATGTGCCCATTTTGGCACGTTGATGCAAGGGCCTGAAAATAGACCAAAATTGGAAAAAGTTCTGTTGGAAATGTACTCTTTTGAGCAGAAGAGAACAGACTACTTTTTGTCATGAGTTTTTCCTTTACATGCATCATTGATCAGGAACAAAGTTAGTTTAGAAAATTCACTCAAACATACCAAATAAAAAATGACGATGCAATTATTTTCAGTTCCCTGAGATGACAAGCTTCTTCATCAGACAATTACATCATTACTGAATTGCCTACTTCAAGAGCATCAGGTTCAAACAAAGTGCATTATGGGGAGTTTTTAGATCAGCTTGGCCAAAGGAATTTGCTTGACTAGAAAGACAAGATGGAAAACTGATTAATCAAAAACTGTGTAACGGCTGAAGTAAAGTCTTCTGCCAAGTCCAAAAGATTAGATGCTGTCATCGATTGGTAATTAAACTTTCAGTTCAGCCATAGCAAATTCTTATTTACCATTTTGCATTTTGAAAAGTTTAAATTGAGGCACAGTTACCTTTTTGCACTCTGAAAAGTTTAAATCGAGGTACAAATACCGTTAAAACCTACACCATGAAAAACAAAATTGCAGAGATGTTGTGTGGAAAAGTCTTCTCAGGAACTTGGTGTTGAACATCTGGATTGTTCTCTATGTTACTGCCAGCAAAGTCTGTGTCTAGCACCCAAAAGAATGATTAAGCCAGCAAAAGCCTGAAGTTGCTCATATCTGTGGCAGTGGTGATTATAATACCAGACCTGTTTACTCTCAAGACCCAAAAAGTGCTATTGGTGCACTTTTCAATTAAAATGAGTGTATTGTCTACAAGGAGTGTGTACACACCCTCCAGATTTTTTGGAAAGTGAGTGGGGGGGAGGGGGGGGGGGGCAAATTTTTGTAACAGTAGAAAGTGGGGGGATGGGATGGATGCTTCTTTTCTTTTCACTTGCAGCAAAGGGTACAGGGATACCCGATCTTAGCACAGATTGATTCTTCCATGATGAGTGTGGCTTGTTCTGAGTTAGAAAGGCCCACTTAACTAGGTAGTAAATCATCAAAACTTCGTACATGATTAGAACAATCCATTTAATTGTTCAGCTAGTAAATCTCAGTGATGCCCTCATTTCGAAAGTTTTGAAAGAACAAGTGAGATGAGATCACATGTATTAATATATCGATTCAACTCTTCAAAATGTTTCTTTTTCTAACATCTTATTCCTTGCTCACACCTCATCTGCCATCATGATTGCCATTCCTCCTGGGCCTAATTCCAGTATTAGGCTAATAAATAACATGTTTCACCAGGAGATTTGATCCTACCTTATAATCTGTTTTTCCTCATCTCTGAGGCAATCAGGACTAGGAAATACAACAGGAATCTGATGATTTTCACCGTCAGGGGTACAAATCTTCTGGATTAAACCAGATATCCAGATCAGGAGAAGAAAAAGAATACTTTTTTGCATCAGGTTGGTGAAATTGTGTTTGCCCAGTCTTCAGTTGGGAAAAAAATGTTTTCCAGTGCATAGATATTTTGGGAAAGTGACATATTTTTTCTTTGGTTCATCTTGAATATATCTTGTGCTGGATGTTTAGATATAGAATAAATGTTCTGGGTAGAAAATTATAGGCATGTTCAGCTGTCACCAAGTTAATTATGGTTGTAAAAACATAGATATACTATTGCGATTACCAGAACTCTTCTGTCAGGAAGATACAGGAGTCTGAAATAAGTGAAACGACTATACAGGCACTGGAAAGACGGTCAACCCATCTAGGAACAAAAAATAGATAACTAGAGAAAGAAAGGATAAAGTTCTTGACATAGCAAGATTCCTATTACCTTCAATTAATCAGCAAAATTCGTGTGAAAAATAACAGAAAAAGGGGTATAGGCTGAGAAACTTATTGAAGATGGGTCTGGTGTGGTGCAGAGACCGCGCATTAGTGTCAAAAGATCAATATGGTTACAGCACTTGTTAATGCATGCAGTGCGGCTGAACTTGGAAAAATGGCTTCGATCAGTGCGGAGCAGCCATTGGCTACTCGGGCAAAGGATCCATTATACATGAAAATGTATTCTACAATCCTTTAATGTGAAGCTTTTGGGAGATTGAGGGGGAGGGAGGGAGCCTTCCACCATAAACGACATGTATCACAAAGTGACCAGATTTTTTTTCTGTTATCTTCTATACCACCTTAGTGACACTGCTCCCCTCCACTCATTCTGACTTTATCCACAACTATAGCCTGGCTTGTCCTGCAACAGCTCCAGCACCAGTAATCCACAGGGAGGATGCTGACTTATTGCTTTACTTCCTCTGTTTGACTGTATGTTCATGTTATTCTGTTAGGGCTGCATCCCTTTTCTTTTACCCCCTGCTATTCACTTTCCCTCTCTATCCCCCTCCCCCTTCCTCTCTCTCTCACTTCTTTTCTCTTCCTCTATCTTTTGGTCTTGCTTCTCCTAACAACTCTTTTGTTTCATGCATGTGATGTAGTTCTGGTTATATTGTTATTTTTTTGTGCATGTGTTTGTGTGTACAGAAATATGACAGTTGTTCTTCTGAGTGAATGTGCATCAGATTGATGGAACTTGCTTTTTTTTTTTTTCCAAGAAAAGAACCTTCATAGAAGGTGGAAAAAAAAAGAGTAATCCACAGGGACCAGTCAGCATAAGCTGTTGTGAGATAGTGCAGTGGTGTTCAGTGGTGCCTGTTCTTATCCAACATGCATAGGACATCACTACTTAGCCCCCTACTGGAAGCAATGATTTCTTAATTGTGGAGCCAGCTTGAGTTAGCTCCCCCACCAGAAGGTGCCTTTATGTCCATCCAGTGACAGTCCCATGAACTTGTTGATACAAGTGACCCCGAAAGCACCTTACCAAGGGTGTAGGTGTGGAGAGGAAACTGAAATCATGGTCACTATGACAGCATGAAGAGCCACAGAAAATGAGACATTTTTGTATGCTGATGGATGGGGTTTGAGGATGAAGAAGATGATGCCATGGATTTCCATTCTGGTTTGAGACTGTTTGACAGGGCTGTGCTGAACACTTACTTTTATAATAGGTCTTGGCGCCAACCAAGCCCAAGAGACACCTGCAAGTGTCTGTCAGGAAAATTTAGCAACAAAGTTAGAGACATGTCCTTTACATAGATGAAACTCGACTATGTAGTCCCAGTCTTTCCAGCGGAGACAAACTGAACTCTGGGAATCAGGGGAAAAAAATCCCATAAATATGTCTTCTGTTGCATTTGATTGGCTCCCCTTCCTTCTTGCTCTCATAACTGATAGACATGGCAGTGAGTGTGATATGACAGTTGACAGCCACACCATCCTTCACAGTTTCTCTCTCTCACTCCCTCCATCCCCTCTCTCTCTCTCTCTCTCTCTCTCTCTCTCTCTCTCTCTCTCTCTCTCTCTCTCTCTCTCTCTCTCTCTCACGAAACTGCAAATAGAGGTATCAGTTTACATCATTTTTCAATACCTACCTCTACCCCCTTAACCCTTTCAACCTCTCACTCTCTCTGGTCTGTCTGTCTGTCTGACTTTTGATTCAAACTGACAACAAAGATAGACACAAAACACTGACGACAATGGGGCACAGAATTCTGACAATAACTATAGTGCAGGTCGTCAGCCACACTCTTGTCTTGTGTCTCCTTACTTGATGACATGCTTCATAGAAAAAGGGGAGCGAGTATTTTCTCATGCTCCATAACCACTATAGAGAAAGCTGACCCCCCCCCCCCCCCCCCCCCCCCTCTCTCCTCCTTTCACATCCTCACTCGCTTCCCTTTCTTGACTATTGTAGCCATGCTGTCTTGTCAGGTATGTTATGTGATTCCCATGAACAAAGCCCATGTTTCATTGCCATCCATGCCTACATGTGTCTCACAGGTGTGGACATCATAGTTTTGTGAACAAAGCCCATGTTTTCATTGCCATCCATGCCTACATGTGTCTCACAGGTGTGGACATCGTAGTTTTGTTTCCATTAGCATAAATGCTGACAAACATCAACCTCTGAGAGATTGTCGTCTCTGGTCTCAACTACTCAACTACATTATCTCACACTTCCAGATGTTTGGAAGGACAGTCTTCTTCCAGAACATACACACTCCTTCCCCAGAAATGACTAACCCCCCCCCCCCCCCCCCCCCCCCTTCAGCTTTTCTTCTATAATGATATTATTGGCTTGCCTGTTCCTCTGACAGCCTGTCAATCAGACAGGCATCAGAGACAGGATGTTTAGCTTAAACAAAAAAGGGAGATCAAGGCTTCCCACACCACTGTCCACCACAGGCTGTAAGACTCATCACAACAAAGTTGTCGGTGTCAAACTTAACACCGGTGTATGCCAGAGAGGGGGAAGTTCATCTCTCCTACTCTGAGATCCTGTGTTAAGTTTCACTGATCACCCAGAAGAAATGTTAAGTTGAAACTAAGTTTTTAAGTCTTGAGACTATATATTGCTTGTATTTATGCCATATGTTTTGACAGTGTAGCTTTATGCCAATATTTGGTCAAATCTGTTGAGATGATGAATGAGTATAAGATTTTAATAGTATAACTTTATGCCAGTACTTGATGAAAATCTGTCGAGATGATGCATTAGTATTCTAACAGTATAACTTTATGCCACTACATGGTAAAATCTGTTAAGATGGTTAATGAATATTATGTATTAACAGAATAACTTGTTGCCAGTATTTGGTACTGTGTGTGAAGATGATTACTGAATACTATATTCTGACAGGATAACTGTATGCCTATACTGAATGAAACCTGTGAAGGTGATTTATGAAAACTGTTGATTGCCTTCATGATTTGTACTAGATGACTCTAATCAACATGTGTTCTTCAGCTATGTGTATTCCAGTACCTAATTGCTTGACCTGAATATGTGACCACATTGAATAGTTGTTTCCCATCATTTAGCAGTTTCTGAATCTGTCATACCACTTACCAAATCCACTCAAAACCAGAGTGAAGAACTAAAATGGAGAATGAAAATTGAGGCAGGTGCATAGATGCTAGTATCATCCTTTGTCAGCTGAGATCTCACACATTTACAGAAAGTCAGAGGGCAAGTGTGAGGACTCTTCCAGCTAGACTCCCAGATACTTGTCAACAAACCAGGTTCTATAAAGTCAACAGACCTGGTTTGTGGACTCCCTGCAACTGGCCCAGCACAAGATAAGGATCAAAGCTTCCACATGGCCAAGTAGTGACAGATCAGCCTGCCAGATGAGAAGATGGACCAATCACCAGCAACTGTGTAGAGAGACCACACACCTCTCAAACTAAAGAGCTATGTGCAGGAGAACCCCCTGGACACTTACTCAAGTTATCCCAACATTTTCTGTCTTTATGATGAGATGAAGTGAGGAGAAACTAGCTTAATCAAGGACAGTCTGGTTCAGTACATGAGGGTTGACTGCCAGAACCCAGTATCTCTGTTTATATATATATCTATATGAGATACTGGGTTCTGGCTGTCAACCCTCGCTGATTTTACTCTTGTATACACCAGTAAAGTTAGTGTGTGAAATTGCCATTAACATGTGTCAGTTATTTGTTGCTCGTACCTCATTTCATGTTTGAACTTACTTCTTATTCTGTCACTCAAAGCACAAGCACTTGCAAATGAATAATCTTAAGGTGAATCACACCTGAGCCATTTTTGAGTATTTTTAATAGTCCCAATTTAAAAAAACATTTTCTTTCGATGACTAGTACCAGAAAGCTGTTCAATCCACCACTAGTAAGAGAGAGGGTGGAGATGAAATTTTTAAATGCCAACTACTCAAAATCCTAATAGAGAAAACCTATTTAGTCCTTCCCCTAGAGGACCAGTTTTTGCCACCGCAGCTTGTCACAGTGAGATTCATAGACTTTATGGTCATTTCAAAGGCATTGCCTTCCACTCTGTTTTCCTGCTGTTCTTTCAGTTTGGCCAAGAACCAGATCCCACACTGTCCCTCACCCTGACCATATAGGTTGTCACACAGACTCTGGGAAGTGAAGGCCACAAGGATGATGTGTGTGCCCCTTTAAGTTCTTACACTATCATTGAGAAAGTTTTACACTCTGACATTCCTTCCAATGGTGCCTCCTGTCTCCCTTACCCAATAGGGCAACATTTCCAAAGACATAATCTTATACTTGATTTCTCAAACTGTCCTCGGAGTTTACAAGCATATCAGAGGGGTTCTTTCATCTTCAACTCTTTAAACTCAGGAAATGAATGCTATTGCCACCACATCAGCCATGTTTTTTTTTTCTCACTGCTTCTGAAACAGGTTCTTAAGATAATCTGGTGTTCAGAAAATTGTCCAATTCTTCAGTCATGTCTCAGAGGTAAAACCTATCAAAGATTGTGACTTCCAGCCTGCAGTCAGATACTTCTCATATTCGGCCCAAGATGGGCGTTACACTATGTATGAGAAGATAAGTGGTTGCTGTTATGCCCATCTTGCATTGAATATGAGAAGACGAGTGATTGCTCCTTCGCTTTCATTGTTCTGAATGTTGTTTGTCTTGCCTGAAGAAGACCTAAGAGATCAAAATGTGTCGTGTTTTGTCCTGTAACTTGTTTCTCCTTGTTTTTGGAGGACTCGCTTAGAATTATTTTTAAAACTTTTGGTAAAGTTTTACCAAAATGTGACTGTCAGCGGACAGGGGTTTGTCTTAGAATTGCCCTCTGATCATCCTGGGAACAAAAGGATTCCAAAAGACTGTCCGTCCAAGCTATGGAAAAATGAGAGGACTTAAGCAAGGAGGACCAAAGACTGGCAAACATCATGGAAACCAAACCTTCAGCAAGATACAAAATCTTCTGCAAGTTATCTTGGCAGAACATGCCCTTTTTCAGAATGTACGAAAGGGAGAGAGGATTGTTTCAGAAAAGACATGGAGGAGACCAAATGATTAGCAGACTGGCGCAAGCATTGAAAATGATGAACTGTATTTTGACTATTCTTGGTTTAGGAGCGAAAAAAGTGGAAAAGTGTGTGATGTAGATTTCAATATTCTAAGCGCATAGCCAGATGTGTGTTTTTTTTGACAATGGATAACTGCTCCAGGTGTACAGCTGTATAGAGAAGACATCAGAAAAAGTGGACCATTGGCATAAATCAGCAGTTGAGTGATTCAGGTATCCTGTAACTGCAGAACTTTTTTTCCACCTGAAGAAGACGTGAGCAACTTCATTGAGAATGGTATCCTCAAAAAAAGATGACTTTATATGCATCCCTGCTGAGGAGAGGACACACTGAAATACGAAGAGAAGCGAGTGTCTTGAACCACGGACTACACATTGGATACCATGGCCCTAGCAAGAGAAACTTCAGAATTTGAAATAGAATCATCAAACTCATTATCTCACAGCAATCATCTTCTTCCCCACCCATATCATGTTCCCCCACACTTTCACCAAACATACCTTCATGCTGACAGGCGACGTCCAGAGCTCCCAGCCGGAGTCTACTGAGGTTCATCCTTTTGCAGCAGGAAACCCTGTTGATCTGCCTTCAGGGTATCGTCCAACACTGAGCCTGGCTAGGGGCCAGCAAGATTGCATATACCTGGCCAGCGTACATTCCCCAACCACCCCCTCCAGTCTCAGACAATTACCTCTTGCCAGTCTGATACCCAGTCTGTAAGATTACCATTGGTACAAGTGTCTAGACTCTCTGTTGGGACTTGCTGAACCTTACAACCAGTCCCATGTGTGATTACTGCTCCCATCTGGACTGTAAGTCAGCAGTCAGGGGCCTTTCTTTTCAGGATAGCTTCCATCTCAGAGAAATCTCTCTTAATATGTTTTCAGCATCTTCCTTAATCCCAGGAAAGTCCCATCCTGATGACCGTTCCTGGTTTTAGATAATTATCGCAAGCCTCCATGTAAGTCTCCCACTTCTGCTTCTTTCTATATAAGCTTGTTTTCAAAAACCCCGTTTGTCATTGCCATTGTTTGATGTTGCTGGGAAAAATACTTGACCTTAACAGGTTTCCCCTGTGAAACCCTTTTACAGCAATGCTTCCGTATTCCACTGCTTTTTACCAGAATTTTTGCCTAAATCCAGTTTCAAGTCTCTCATCATGTTCTCCTAATAATTAGGCTCTTTCTCAGATTAGAGAGTGTGGACAATAAGAATGTAACACTGTGCCCCCCGCCACTTGCCTCTACTATCGTTGGCAGAGGTCTAAGGAATGCACCTTATCTTAGTGTTGCTTCCTATTTCCATTAGCCCTAATCTCTAGAGAGAGACAGCTGGCACCATCTCTAAATGGATTCCTCAAACTGTCTTGGGCACTGACAAACAGGCTTATAAGGACTTCTCTGTCCTAACTCAAGGGTACACAAGACTAGGGCTGTTGCTTACTGAGACATTCAGCAGTCACTTTCCCTTCAGCATGTCTTGGAGGCGGTGCTTTGTCAGAAAATCCCATAGCAAATCACAGGCTCAGGGACTTTCGGCTGATCAGGACTAATATACCAGGATCATTACAACCATCATGGCTAGCTTATTGTTTCTAGTCAAAGGACTACCCTACCCTGTAGGCCATCAAACCAAACACCCTTCTCCTTTTCCTTTAAATTCTGCTTTCAGTTTGACATGATATGGTATGCAACACCAAAATGGGGAGTTTTTATTCATACTCCCTGTTTTGTTGAATATCATTTCCATGTCAAGTTTAATTTTCACAGTATCCCGTCTAGTATTGCAATGGTCCACAGGGATCTTTTCAAAAGGGCCATAGAATGACAGTTGGAAATGTACGCTAGATGGGAAGTGCAGAGACAGTTCAAGTACCACTTGTTAGCCACAACATTCTGTCAAACAGAGCAAGCATACTGGCTACAGCTTGAATTCAGTTTGATTTGATGATTATATTTAGTGAAAAAAGGAGTGTGAATTAAAATTACCCTTGCAAATGATATGCTCGGATTCATTTTTAAGTTGAGACTAAGGTGTGATAGACCCCATTTATTCCTTACTTTTGATTTTCTTATGTGATTTACCCCATATACACATTATTTCATATTCAGCATGTGATGTTCCTTCATTTATATGTTACTAGAGATTTAAGCGTATGATGTACACCTGTTATTTGTGGATTCCACATGTCATCACCTGTGTTATCTAATGTCAAAATGTTAATCATGTGATTCACATGTTATTAGAGATTTGCATGTGATGTAATCCTATTTATCAGTGATAAGCAGTTTCAGCATATGAAGTATCCTATTAATATCAGAATTCTGCTTGTGATGTATCTCTGTTTATGTGTTTGAGATTTCAGCATGCGATGTACTCCCATTAATGTGTTTGTTTTGTTTTGTCTATGTCTTTGAGGTTTTGTTTAGAATTGTGCATATGATGTATCCTAGTTTACATATGATTTGAGATTTCAGTATTTAATGCACCCCCATTTACATATTGTATGTGATTTCAGCATGAATATAACCTTATTTTTTGTGATTTTGATATCTCAGTATTTGATGTAACCCTGTTTAAGTGTTATTTAAGGTTTTAGTTTGTGATGTATCCCTTTTCAGATGTTATTCAAAGATTTGAGCATGTGATCTGTTCCTCTTTATCTTTGTCACACAATTGTACTCACATACATACGCAGAAACATGGTGATCATCTGCACACAGCGCAAACTGACTCCGTTCATTCAGTATAAAGATCAAGCAATAATTCTTTATTTCTCCCCTCTGGTGTATAAAACAACCCCACTAGAGTTTTATTCACTCTTGTCTTTTTTTTTTTTTTTTTTTTTTTTTTTTACAAACTTCATAATGCAAAAATGGAAAACAGTTTTATATGTATAATTTTGTTTCTTTTTTTTTTTTCAATTTGTAATGCTCACATCACTGATACATTCAAATTCATTCATCGCATTTCGTGGCTTTGTTCCATTTCACAGTTAGGGTACCTTCAATCACAACATTTCTTCACGTTATTCAAACCCAGCAGTTCCTATACACAGTAGGGTACTCTACAAATTGCATATAAGTCTAGCAGCATCTTTGACATACTTATAGAAAAATTTGAAATCATATTACAACTTTTTTCCCCATTACATTGATTAATCATGCTTCACCCTTTGACAAATGCCCGGTTTTCTTCACAATCTTTTCACTGGCTTACATATACATCTCAAAGGATGTCTCTACTCTTTAACAAAGTTGAGGGTTTGTTTCCACAAACATCTTTGGCAAAAATATGTAATTATTGTCTTTAAAGATCGAAGTATTCTTCAATCCGTGAGAGCATAATTGTGAGGTTCTTCCAAGTTCAGTTTAACAAGCCTTGTGAACCAATCATAGAAAAAGGGGTTTTCATCTGAAAACAGACAAGAAACTTATATTAAAGTAAATGAATGAAATTAGACTCGCCAACAATGTTCTCACTGGGTAGCAAACACTTACCCGCTTGATGTGTAAACGGGGTACAATTTGGAAATCATTTTATTAAAGTTCGATTTTTTGGATAGAACCACCAACTTGTTGGCCCATCAGAACTTACTGTCCTATCTACACAAACTGACCAACACGAGTTTGGCAATACAAATCTCAGAAAGAAAATAATCATAACTTTTTTTTTCTTTTTCTTTTTTTAATTAAGCGCCACTGGCTCCCTGCTCTCTGTGCTCTCCCTTATTTTTCCGCAAACGCTATCTTTTCTTATGCAAATCCTTAAGCAACACTTGGGTAGAATTGATCAACGACGGAACCCTTTTCACTGCAGTTCAACCCTAGAAGACTTAAGTATTGTTAAATGATTAACAATAATGTTTTAGGTAGTCTGTTCATTTACCATGTGCACCCCTCCCGATCAGGTGCATGACAATGTCATTTTAAATTCCAACATGCAGTGTTTCTCTATTTATGTAATTTGAGCTTGTAATTTATATCTGTTAATAGTAATGTATTCTTCTAAATAAGTTACATGAGATTTCAGCTGGTGGCGTATCCCTGTTTATGTAATTTCAGATTTCAGGAAGCAATTTATTTTTTTGATTTATAACTTGAGATTTCAGCAAATGTTATATCCTTGTTTATGTTATTTGAGATTTCAACAGATGATTTATCCCAGTTTAACTGCTATATGAGATTTCAGCAGATGATTAATGCATGTTAAAATGTTCTTTGAGATTTTGGCAGGTAATTTACCTCCATTTTAAATTACTGGAGATATCAGTGTATGATATAACCCCCCCAAAATGTATGTCAGTATGTCATGTACCCTCATTTGTATGCTGTATATCATTATCTCTGTGTATGGCAGCTGCATGGGTTTCCCACCTGTCGCAAGTGAGCAGGCTGCACTGAAACCACTACTGACATAGCTGTTTTAATTGTTTACTGAATTGTTTTATGTGATGTTTTGATTATTTTGTGATCATGTTTGGCACTTTTGAAAAGAAGACAGCAAGGACTATTTTACATAGGCATACCTTCACACAACTTTTGATGATTTCGAGATAGGACAGCTCATGAATTGATCAAGTGATCAAAAAACTCTAAAGTTAAAAAGTTTGGAGTTTACATACACGGTGCACTGACATACAGACACACACAAAGGCATGCATAAGTATACACACTCACAGATGCTTACACACACACACACACACACACACACACACACACACACACACATGTCTACCATGAGACAGAGAGACGCAAACACATGCATGTCCTTGTGCACACACACTTATATAACACAGGCACACACTTTTAAACACAAACACATGCACAGAGGTTTGATGTTTTAATTGTGTGTTTTTAGCTGTTGTGTGTGGACTATGACTCGGATGGAAAACCTGCAAAAATTTTGATCCCATGGAAGAAATTTGGATTAGCCCTGTAATCATCCAATTCAGTCACAGAATTGTTGTCATCAACTGTGACATTATCAGTCTCAGTTTTGACTCAGTGTGTTTATCGTGATCGGTGGTATCATCATCACTGTTTATGTCAGCATCTTGAGCATCTGTGCATCGCCGACAGACACTGAGTAGTCAATGTCATCGCTGTAATCATCACAGTAAAAAAAGTTTGTAAATGTCCAGGGGTTCAATGGTACTTGGTTGGGAGGATTTTAGTGAATCCATCACCTGAGTGTACATTGCTGCTGAACTTTTCAGCATCAATTGATGTACGCTTATTAGTTTGATCAGAACATCTTCAAATAAATCTGTTTCATCTTCCCAATCATTATCACTTTCAATTGAATCTCCTTCATCTGAGCTGCCATGATTACATTTTTCAATGACATAGCACTTGTAGCAGATGAAACACAAAACACACATGCTGACCAAAACAACAACAACAAAAAAGTTGGTCTGTGGTTCTTTGTTTCAGCCATAGCTACACACCCTGACTTTGCCTGAACTTATAAGTGGGGGCAGGATAGGAAGATGGGAGACACCCTATCAGCTTGATCAAGTTGCTTTGCTTTGACCATTAGATTTTGAATGCTGCAGTGTTTTGAAAGACAGCACACTCCTTGTGGTGCACCGTAGTCAAGAGGCATTTCAGTAAACACATGGTAGGGTGTGCTGCAGAGAATCAGGCAGCTTACCCCTTAGTGTGCAAAGCAGGAAAAAAGTCAAAATGTAGAAAGTGATGTACACTCTTTAAAAATTTTTTTTTTTTTTTTAGATTTACTCCTCATGTATATGTTACCTGATATGTCAGTATGTGGTACCCCTCCCCCACCCCTCCCCCCATTTGCATATTAGTGAATATTTCAGTTTGTGATCAACATCTGTTTGTATATGATTATTTTTTGGTTATGTTTGTGCATGTGATAAACCCCAATTTGTAAAAGAGATAAAACCTTGTATTAGTCAAAGTACAGATGAGCTTTCTACTATTATGCTCAGGTAAGCTGTTCCTGCCAGTAAAATGATTAGAATGACAGGATTTCCACCATTGTGATCCAGCGAAAGTTATTTACAATGACACGATTTTTCCACTGTTTGATTGGGCAAAAGGTTCCTACCAGTGAAGGTATTACTATGACAGGATTTCCACTATTGTGATCCAGCAAAAGATGCCTGCCAATAAAGTGATTATAGTGAAGAATTTCCACCACTAAGATCTGCTTAAGTTGTCTGCCAGCAAAGTGACTGCAGTGACAGGATTTCCACTGTTCTGATCTGGCAAAAGGTTCCTGCCAGTAAAGTGATGACAATGACAAGATTTCCACTACTGTGATCAGGCAAGAGGTTCCTACAGTGAAGTGATGACATTGACAAGATTTCCACTAGTGTGATCAGTTCCTACCAGTGAAGTGATTACAATTAAAGTCTTCCCACTGTTTTTTATCTGGCGAAAGGTTCCTGCCAGTTACAATGACAGGATTTCCAGTGTTTTGATCCAGCAAAAGGTTCCTACCAATGAACTGATTACAGTTAAAGTCTTTCTACTGTTTTGATCTGGCAAAAGGTTCCTGCCAGTTACAGACAGGATTTCCAGTGTTTTGATCTGGCAAAAGGTTCCTACCAGTGAAGTGATGACAATGAGGATTTCCAGTGTTTTGATCAGGCAAAAGGTTCCTACCAGTGAATTGAATGGATAGGATAGGATAATGTTGCTTAGAGCCCAGCCGACGCAAAGGGCCACATCAGGGCTGTCACCACGTTTAAAATCAACTCACCAAAAACTTTCACACATCTCTTTAAATGATATATCTTCTAGAAATGCACCAGAAACTTCGTTAAAAATCTTTCTTCGGTAAAATCTGAAATCAGATGAAAAATGTTAATCTCTCTCAAAAACCCAAAGATCACGTCAGGTGGGACATCTGTGAACAGGATTTTCATGGAATCTGCTGTAAAATGTTTGTGTCTCACCTCGTGCAAGTCCCAACACTCCAAAAGAATATGTTTCATTGTGAGTGGCACATGACATGGAATGCACCACGGAGCTTCTTCACTCTTTAAAAGGTAGGAATGAGTAAAATAGGCCAGTGTGCAGCCGGCACAGAACTGTTTCTTCTTTACGACCACCAGACGAAAATGAGAGGAGGAACTCCTTTAAGTTTGGACGGATCTGAAAGAGTTTGTTATTTGTCTGTGTATTCCAGTCCTCCTGCCAGAGGTCTCTGACATAATCATTAATTTTGGGTTTCAGATCCGAGCAGGGGATAGGTGTGTTTTGACAGTTTCTCTCTCTTGTGGCATTCTTGGCCAAATGATCCACCATTTCGTTCCCTCCAATGCCAACATGACCTGGAACCCAAGCCAGAAGAAATGTTGTAACCCTCTACTTTCAACTTGGTAAAAAGTTCAAAAAAGTGTAAAAGTTCGGGGTGCTGAAGGTTGCGGCCAGATATGGCCTCCAAAGCTGACAGTGAATCCGACAAAACCAGAAAGTCCCTCTTTGGAGACTGTGAGATTATTCTTAGTGCCAGAACCAGAGCTGTAAGTTCAGCAGAGTAAGCAGAAGCGTCTGAAGGAATATGTTTTTAACAGTATTTGAGAAGGAGCACCAGGGCAGTAGGCTGCACAGGCCACTCATCTTCAGACTTGGAACCGTCAGTGAAAATTTTCTGGTAGGATGGGAGTTTGGAACAGAGCTCAGCATACAATGCCTTGTATGCCAGAGAGCTGGTGGACTCTTTGCGAAAAGCTGCAAGATCAAAACGAATCTCAGGTGTGAAAAAGGTCCACGGAGGCTCATCTGGAAACTTGGAAAAATCAGACACAACTCCTAGGTCTAGACCTGCATTCGTGCGTGAGGCTGCATACGAAAGCCAAACGACGGAATACAGGTAGGGTTGTTTTCGAATTTGCTTTGGAACTGAGGGTCAAAGACACAGTCATAGGCAGGCAGGGTTTTCTGGTTCAGAGAACAGTCTGATATAGTAGTTTAAAGATAGTTTCAGCCTGCGGTTGGACAGCGAGGGTTCACCTGCCTCTGCGTACAGGCTGTACACAGGGGTGGTGCGGAATGCTCCAAGAGAGAGACGAAGCCCTTGATGGTGGATAGGGTCCAAGAGTTTGAGGTAAGATGGTCTTGCAGAGCCGTACACAGCACAACCATAATCCAATTGGAACGGACCAAGGCTCTGTAAAGGTGCAGCAGAGTTTTTCTTATCAGCGCCCCAGTCAGTGTGTGCTACAACCCGTAGAATATTCAGAGCTTTCTGGCAAGAAGTTTTGAGGTTTTTAATATGGCTGAGAAAGTTCAGTTTTTGATCAAAAATAACCCCCATAAATTTGGCTTCCTTAACAGCTGGAATGGTGGACTTATCCAGAAGAATTTCAGGATCAGCAAAAAACTGACGAAAATTGTGAAAATGGATGGACTGGTTTTTTGGTGCGTGAAAAGGTAAACCGTTTTCCTCGGCCCACTGTTGAATCCTGTTGACACAAAGTTGGAGTCGACGTTGTACGCTGGCGTAAGAAGCTCCAACTGCGTACAGCGCGAAGTCGTCAACAAACAAAGAGGACTCAGAGCCCTGACTTACCGTTTCACAATGTCGTTGATTTTAATGCTGAAAAGGGCAGGAGAAAGGATGCTCCCCTGAGGTACACCCAACTCCTGCCCATGGATGTCCGAGAGTGTGGTGCCAACTCGCACCTGGAATTGTCGATCAGCCAGAAAGTTTTTTTGATAAATAGAGGCAGATAACCACGAAAACCAAGTTTATGCAAATCCATAAGGATTCCTGATTTCCACGTGGTGTCATACGCTTTTTCTAGGTCGAAAAAGATAGCGACCACATGCTGCTTATTGACAAAGGCGTTGCGGATGGTGGTTTCTAGCCAGTTACAGTGACAGGATTTCCACTGTTTTGATCCAGTAGAAAGTGCCTGCCAGTGAAATTGCTGGCTAATTCCACAATTTCGTTTTGGAGAAAGAAAAAAAAAAAAAAAAAAAAAAGACTTTCTGATCAACATGTAATCTGATCATAATGCACTTTTCTGCACTAACTTATTTTGTATGATTCTATTTCTGGTGAAAACATGTCCTTATCAAAAGTGGTGGGTATCTATGAAACCTGTGGATGGATGAAGATTCATTGCTGAGGATTCTGACAGGAGGGTTGTTAGCCAAGTGCCAGACTGTCATTTTGGAGGACCACAGATCACTCTTTCTTTAAACTGGACTGTTGTCCATCCTATTCATTTGGGGTGGCCCTGCCATTAGTTTAGCTTTATACCCACTCACATAGCTCTAGGAGAGTTACTGAGACAAACAAACTAAGCTGATTATGATATATTTGGTTCCCTTATGCAGCTGTCAAATTAGAATTAATTTTAACTGTCTTCAGGTCAGCCTTGGTAGAAGAAAACTTTCCAGTTTCTCTTTTCACATCTAAGATCCTTTTTTTAACTGCAGGTTATTGCATGAGAGATTTTCATCGCATATCATGTAAAATAGCTAATTATTAGGTGATTCTGGTTTTGTTAGGTGATTCTGGTTTTGTGTCCTAGGTAGTTTAACAGTTGAATTCCTTGCTCTGAAATGCGTATGTTTTGTGAACAGTCAAGACATGGCAGGATTACTGATAAGACTTCTAGGTCATTTGTTGTATTGTCGTGATGGTCTGTATGGCCTCATTCTTTTTTTTTTCTCCTATTTGTTGTCACAGCAAATGTTGGAGTGGAGCCGGGCAGAGGAGCTGAGCCAGGCCCTGAGCCTGGTGCTGGCCATCTTTCACATGGATCTGGAACACCTCACCCACTCGCTTCTCCTCACCCTCATGCCCCGCCTCCTCCTCTCTACCATCCACACCCATGTGCTGACAGATCCCCATGGCTTCACCCTTGCCAAGCTCTGCGTCCTCTGCATCACCGGTACACAGACCTCCAAGATCGGCCAGAAAGGTGGGTGATTCTGTTCTGCTGACCTCCAAAATTAGCCAGAAAGGGTAGTTGTTAGTATTCTTCAGACCTATAAGATTGCCCAGGAAGGGGAGTGGTTTGTGTCTGAACACATTTAGACAGAATGCCTTGTGCATCGTCTTCATTAACTAATTAAATATGCATGCATGCACATGTGCACACACACATACTCCCTACGCTCTAAAGTGTTGGGAAGGCATTTGCCATTGGTCCAAGAAAGATCTACCAGTTTTGGAGAAGAGAGGTTATTCTCACCAGTTCAGTTTGTATGCAGTGCTCCTGCATTTCTATTTTCAGGAAGTTATGCACCCCCGAACAAATTTTTATGGGTATTTTTACCTCGGCTTAAACAGTTTAGAGGATATAGAGATAACAAACAAACAAACAAAAAAAGCCTGATATTCTGGTGATGGTGATGGAGAGTTTTTTCCTCTTTTGGACTTTGCACAAGCTGCTGACTTTGTATTGGCTATACATTTTCACTACAAAGTTTTGACAGATCAGCTTGCTGCCTTGTTTCTTGTTAACAAACAAATACTTTTTGCCATGAAGTTTTCAAGGATTCCTAGTTAGGTTTTTGCTGCCTCCTCCCCCCAACCTCCTTACTTCTTATTCATGTTACTGTGGAGTGTAAAAGTGAAATTCTTTGAACTAACTCAGTTCAGTACTAATGATGCATGCAGAAGAAATGTTTTATCAGAATGGAGTCAGTTATATTCTACTGGGGAAGGTGCATTTTGAACTGAGCATTGCCAGGTTTCAAGCTGTCTCATCAGCTAGTGAGAATGGACACTCTGGATGATAATGTGATGCGTAGACGTATTTACTGGCAAACATTTTGTTGCGTGTTCCTACCTGTAATCTGAAATTTTAAAACGCATTCTGTGATTTCATTGCATATATGCTGCAGGACATTACTTTACAATGTTTTAGAGAGAAGGTAATTCTCATTGGTGCAGGGAATGGTAAGGACGGGCTGTTCCATTTTCGCACCCCAAGCAATTTTGCTCACTTTGCAAAGTGCCTATAATAAAACTAGAACTGTTCCTCCCCAATGTAATAAATCGACTCATCCATGCATTCAAAGCCTTCGGGAATACCCAAAGTTACAAAAAAAATTGTAGCTAAAATCAGTAAGAATATCTATGACTAAAAAATACAAAGCTGCAAGTGGCACGAAAAAAGGCACCGGTCAGCGTCTGCTCTGGCACCACGCAGTTCCAGAAATTGGTCAGTCGTGTGCTTCACGTGAAACTTGTAAGTATTCTTTTCTTTTTAATGTAAATCAGTTGTGCATCATATTTGATGTATTTGTATTAGAATTGAATTCATTAAAACAATATTGTTACAATAAACTGACATAGAAAATTGACATATTAAGCTGTTTTTCTTGGGCGAATTGAATTGTACCCGCAGAGGCAATGTATGCAGATGCGCCCATCATGGTAATACATTTGCTTACTTACCATTTCTGCTTCTGCTTGACATTTCTATGCGCCGTTTGCATGTATGGTTGGGGTCAGTGACAATTTTCATGTAATAAATGACTTGAAAGTTTAAAACAAGACCACAGTAGTGTGTGCTGGCCAGTGTGTTAGGTGATTTTGGCATGTATGCACTTTTGATCTAGATGGAAAGATTGAATGGGTTGGAAGGGTAGGCAGACTTGCCTACAGTGTGGTTTGGTCATAGGAAACTTTCATTTTTTGCCAAACTACGTAGCTACGTATTTCGAAATGCAACTACATAATGTAGATTTGCTTGACTCCGTAATTTTTCTAACTGATGAAAATAAACGAGAAATCAGTGCTAGTGAAGTGAGGAACAAAGTTTGAACCACCTTTTAAGCCGGTCAAGTGCAAGCTGAGAGTGCGTTCAGAAAAACCTCTGCCCATGTGAGCTGCTACTCTCTTGCTGTGATAGTCTTAACTTAATCCAAGAAGGTAGATAGCAAACTGTGACAGTAATACTGAACGCAGTCGACTTCATTCTGCCAAAATGGTGGGAACTGAGCTCAGTAATGAAATTCTGGATTCAGAAGATTCCAATATAGAATAAACATTGTGAAGAAGGCCAAGACTGCATCACAGATGTTTCTGCCACACAATCAGGAACATTTCTATTCCTCATAGCATCAAGAAAAGGAAAACATTTCATGCACTGCACTCTGTGCAAACACGATTTCTGTCCAGAGCAGTAACATTTTTTACTGCAAGCACATTTTAGAGTGTGCCACATAAACAGTTAACTGAGGGAGTTGGAAAGCAAAGCAAATTGAGTATGTTTGTGACAACCAGCAAAAGCACTGAGGAAGATTAAAAAAAAAAAAAAAAAAAAGAACTTTGAGTGCTCAGTTATGAGAGCAGAAGCAATGGTTTGCCAGATGATTTTCTGATTCAAATTTGCCCATCGCAACATTGGAAACCTTGACAACAGCCATGAAATTTGTTTCCTGACTCCAAAATAGCCCAAAGACTCCAGGCAGCAGCAGTCATTATGGAGATGGCAGCTAAATCCCCAGCAATCTCCAAAACAGAATGAAGTCAGGGCCATACAGTTTCTCTCTGTAACACCCACACTCACATCCCATGCAGACACACACACACACACAGATGGGTGCACGCCTGCACACACACACACACACACACACACACACACTCACACTCACACACATGTACAGACAAACACTATTTATATTCATATGCACATACATTGGCATTCCACACACTATTCCATGCATGAACACAGTGTCATACAGCACCTACACAACACACACACACACACACACACACACACACACACACACACACACACCAAACGCAAGCGAGCAAAATGCATGGCCCAATGTTAAATGTTGATATGAAAAAAATTGCTGTGCAAACTACTCATTTTGCTGTAAAACTACTCATTTTTTCCTGAAAACTACTCATTCAGAGTTCAGGGGGTAGGCAGGTCTGGATAGGCTTAAGCCTTGTGTGCCTGTCTGTCTGTGTCATGTGTGTGTGTGTGTGTGTGTGTGTGTGTGTGTGTGTGTTTGCAAGAGAGAGAGAGAGTGGCTCCCTTTTTAATAGTTAAGGCAGTTGAGGGGGGTGTCTAGTTCAGCAAGGACACCCCCTATAATTTGCCGCTGTTTAGTGGTGTGTGTGTGTGTGTGTGTGTGTGTGTGTGTGCTGAATCTAAATGTATTTATGTACGTAGTCACATTTTTTCTTGATACATGTTTTTCAGTGAGAATGCCTGGAAGAAATTAAGGAATTGTTATTCACAAACCACCCTTCAGAGAGCTCTTTAAGAAGTGCAGTCCGGTCAACTGACTTTTGGTGCAGCCAGTAAGCAGTTTGCTGTCCCAAAAACAACACGGGAGATCAAAACAAGAGAAAAATGCAGGGTGACAACAGAGCATCCTTAAAGAAATTGAAGATGACATTGTGGAGAAGATAAGTGATGCAGCGAAGGCTGGATTCGCCTTGACCAGAAGACAATTTTTGTTGAAGGTGAGATTGCTTGCCCAGAAACTGAACTTGACAACACAGTACAAAAATAACAACCCATCAGAAGAGTACTGGCGCTGCCTTAAGAGAAGATGGCCAGATCTCGCTATCCATAGCCCAGAAACTTGTGCCCACCAGCCGGATAAGGAGAATGAACCCTGCTCTTGTCAACACATAACTTTGACGATCTGGACCAGTTCATGAGTCCAAATCAGAACTTGGTTGGATTGCAGATGAAACTGGTGTCCAGTTTGCCCCAGCGGCAGCCAAGGTCATTGCCCAATGAGGGGCAAAGCAGCTATTGGCACACTCAGCCAACAACCATGACAGCATGACCACCCTCATTTGTGTCAGTGCAGCTGGCAGGGCTATCCCACCGCTTTTTATGGTTAAAGGCGAGACAGTGAAGTCTGTCCAGTCATTTGCAACCCACGATGCCCCAGAAGGTGCTGTATGGGCATTCCAACATAATGCTTGGATGGAGAACTCACTTGGACTGGAGAGATTCGAGAATGTGTTCCTGAAGAACTGTGTCCTGCTCGGCCACAAGTTCATATCATGGATTCCCATGGCAGCCACAAGGTCCTGGAGCTTCTTGAAAAGGTCCACCTGGAGCAGACCCACATTCTGGCCTTGCCCCCTCATACAACCCACTTTTTGCAGCCTCTGGACAGAGTCGTCTTTGGCCTTTCAAGAAAACCTACAAACGGCTATACTGAATTCATGTCAGCTCATCCCAACAACACCGTCTGAAGGTTATCATGCGGTGGACCCGGGAAGAAGAGGTCATGAAACCTGATCTCTTGAAAAAGGCTTTTTAAGCTACAGGCATACTCCAGTCAACAGGAAACAAATTCCATCAGAGGCATTTGCCCCATCTTCTGTCCTGGACCGTGTCCATAATGAACCTGCCCCAGAACTGCCTGAAATTGTGGACCCGATCATTGACCACATTATGCCTACAACATCAGGTGCCGCTGAAGGACCATCTGAGGATCAAGGCGAAGACATGGGCGTGGATACTGCAATAACTGAGGAGGAACAGCCTGCAGCCAACCTGCTGCCTGATGCCTTTGACAGACTTCAAGGTCTGGTCATCGAGATGGAAGGTGGTGACCCCATTAGCCTCAACCTCAATGGTACAGGCGATCTTCCATTTGTCCCCCACACCCCAAGTTCTTCCCATCAGGATGAGGTGGACAAGGTCTTTGGTGTTAAACCAGCAACGAAGTCTGCTGAACAGAATAGGGGTTTTTGTTGTCAGAGCTTTAAATGCCGGATTTAGAGAGGGGGGAGCTTTCTTGTGTTCAAAGACAGGGACTAATTGTATGTATACCAAAGGGAGATAAACCAAGACACTTTGTGAAGAAACTGGAGACCAATCTCGTTGTTAAATGTTGTATATAAAATAGGGTCATTGTGTATAGCCAACCGTTTAAAAAGTGTGTTAGTTGGTCTCATCAATGAGGATCAAACAGGTTTTGTTAAGAATAGACACATAGGGGATAACATTAGGCTCATTTACGACACTATTGCTTATTTAGAAGAACACAACTTACCAGGGTTTTTATTAAACATTGACTTTGAGAAAGCATTCGATTAAGTGAGCTGGGATTTTATGTTTAAAGTATTGAAAGCGTTTGGTTTTCAACAGGGCTTCTGCAAATGGATTGAAACATTCTATAAAAATATCAGCTCATGTGTCCTTGTTAATGGTCAAGTTTTTAGTTGGTTTGAGATAGACCACGGATGCAGACAAGGTGATCCACTATCGCCATATTTATTCCTATTATGTGTTGAAATTCTAGCATTGATGATACGGGAAAATGAAAACATACGTGGAATAATTATAGATACAGTCGAACATAAGCGTTCTCAGTATGCAGATGACACAGAATTTCTTTAAGTAGGCAACAGAAAATCGTTTGAAACATCTATAAACGTATTGGAAATGTTTGGTCGAATATCGGGTTATATATGAATCCTGGAAAAACTGGCGCTGTTTGGTTGGGGAGCTGTAAAAATTCTGCTGTTCGTTACATGGACCATCTAGATATGGAGTGGAACCCACAAAAATTCAAAATTCTTGGAATCTGGTTTACGAACGATTTGCAAAACTGTGCAGATTTTAATTATTCTGAAAATTAGCGGACGTGAAACATTTGTTCCAGTTTGGGTGAGAAGACGACTAACTCCTTTGGGCAGAGTGGCAGTTTTAAAATCGCTTATTTTACCAAAACTCATCCATTTGTGGATATTACTACCTAACCCACCTGACACTTTTTTTTCAGACTTTACAAAATTACTGTTACACAATTTGTGTGAAATAAAAAGCCAGAGAAAATAAATAGAAAAACTGCTCACAAAAGTATCCAAAACGGTGGTGTTGGACTACCAGAATTAAAAACGTTTGCTTCTTCCCTAAAATTGACGTGGCTGCAAAAAGTTCAGACTACACACCACAAATGGAAAACTATTACAACATCTAACTTTCCACTTTTAAGTGATATTGTGAAATATGGACCAGAAATACTTTCTTCCTTCTGTAAATCAAGTGTATTTTGGACAGAGGTATTTATGGCGTACAAACAATTTTTCTACAAAGTTAACTGTGAGACTTCTTATGAACTCCTTGCGGAACCAGTCTTTTATACAAACAGAATACAAGTTGGGAAAAAGACTATTTTGGGAAAAGCATGGATCAACAATGGCATATTTTGCATTGCTCATTTTTTGCTTGACAATGGACAGTTTATTTCTTACGAACAGTTTAAAAACAAAGTATGATGTAAACATTAATTTTGTCACTTTTTCTGGTATAAAGCAGCTATAATTGAATATATACAAAAACAAAAATCAAAGTTGAAAATACAAATGAATGTTTAAATATGCATGTATGTACAAAAAGTTAACGTCAGTTTGTCAAGGGTCAAGATTATATTATGACATTTTTATAGATAATCATACACACCTGAAAATCTGTACACTGGGGGATATAAACTAAACGTTGAAAATGACTGGAAAAAACTGTTTTCTTTATCTGAGTAAAATTTCTGACATAAAAATGAAATGGCTACAGTTACGAATAATACACAGATGTCTTGGTACTAATGTTGTGTGCTGAAAAAATGCGTGTATTGAACAGCGATAATTGCACTTTCTGTACCTCTGTTAAGGACAGTATCACACATATGTTCTGGTATTGTACGGTCGTACAACGTTTTTGGGAAACGCTGGTGGTTTTGATGAATGAAAAATGTACATGTACATTTAATTTGCAGATACTGAACCATTAGCCATCGTTGGATTTGATAAAGATATACATATAGACCATGTATTTTTTTTATCGTATTATTTGCAAAACACTATTTATATCAGTGTAGAACAGAACAGAAATCACCCAGACTGCAAGTATTTCTTAATAAGCTAAAATACAGATATAAAACTGAAGAATACATTGCTCAAAAAATTTTGTATATAACGATTTCCTTTCCAAATGGCACCCATATACGCTGATGTTAGCAGGCTCAGATTGAATTACAAATGATTATGAAATTGTACATTATACGAGTACAAGTATGATTATAGTACCCTAAAACTGTTAAACCGCCTAAAACAGCCCCTTTGGATACAATACAGAACCTTATATATGTGTATGTATATGTGTGTGTATGTATATGTGTGTGTATGTATATGTATGTGTATGTATACATATATATATATATATGTATGTGCATGTGTGTGTAGTAGGTATACATATATGTGCATAAAGAAAACAAAGACAAATTTGTAAAATTTCATAATGCTTGCCTCATGTGCTCTCTCTCTCTCTCTCTCTCTCTCTCTCTCTCTCTCTCTCTCTCTCTCCCACGTGGAGAGGCTGTAACCGTACCTTAAAAATGTAGAGTAGTATTGTACCTGTGTTTAATATATTGATTTCCTCTTTTTCTATCGTTTGTTTGGATCTGTTTTTTTTTATTTTATATTCTAATGTGTTGTACTGTGTGGACTTATTGGAATTTTTAAAAAAAAATTAGAAAGAAAAAGTCTGCTGCCACCAAAAAGTCAGATACACCAAGCAGTCATCAGTTGCTTAGAAGTGACGAGATGTTTTTTGATGAAAATGGCGCAGAAAAGAGAAAAGGAGAAAAAAGAGGCAGAGAAACGGGCAAGAAAAGCAAAAAGCAGAAGAAAAGAGAAAAGCAAAAGCAGCAAAGATGTCTTGCCCCTCTGCCTCCATCTCATGTAGCATATGGGGTAAAGAAATGCAAAGATAGTGATGGACATTTTTTACGCTTATCTTCTTACGTTGGTATTCGTTCATTGTTTTGCACTATGTACAGCTTTGAAGATTTTTTTTTTTTCAGAATACAATGTTTGATGATTTGATATTTGTTGGACTAATGCCCTTTTCAATCATTCTCTTTCACACTTTGTGTTTGCCCGTCTGTTTACGTGTCTCTCTGTCAGTCCATCTATCTGTCTTTTTTTGTATTTGTGTATGTATGTGCATGCACATGTTCACTTGTGTATGACATGTAGAGTGTGCATATGTTTGTGTGTGTGTGTGCACTTGCACGTGCGCGCGCGCGTGTGTGTGTGTGTGTGTAAACTTTGGCAGCCACCCCCTGCCCTTTCCTCATCCAAACCATCTCATGATCTCTTGTCTTTCTTTTTCAAGCATCATACACATTGATTGCATCTTAATCCTTACATCGCCACTCGGCGACAACGTGGCTCACCGCCGATGTTGCCATTCGCGACTAACTAGAGTTATCTAACTCCCGATAATCTCACTCTCCAAGTTGATGAGATAGAAAGCCAGCAATAAATGTCGTAGTTGGGGGATTCCCTGACCTGTGCTCACAGCCACTTGCTTCGTCAGAGCGCTGTTCGGTTAAGTGGGTTTTTTTTTTTTTTTTTAATTTTTAAATTTTATTCTATGACGTCACAACCAAGTACTTCACAAACTCAACCTCGCCATACAAATACCACAGATCAGGTGCTGGAAATATTGAACAGACAGTCAGTTGATCCTGATTCAGATGAAGAAGACCAGATAGTCATGATGAAACATTATGGGATAGTGAGAGCGTGGCCTAGTGGTGGGGAGAGACAAGCAGACGAGAGATAGACTAGATGCTGGCTCACCGCATGTGCCCAGCGTTTTGGCATTGAGCCAACCAGCAGTGACTGACACTGACTGTTGAAAGTCTATGTGAAAGGGTAAGCTAAGACTTGTAAAAGGAACTTCACACACAGCAAGCTTGCGGGTCGACGTTGAAGGGGGTATGGCAGACTGACACGTGTCAGGGGTGAGCAGCAGAACAACAGGCACATGAATGACTTTGTTTTTTCATTAAAAAAAAAAAAAAAAAATATTGCTTTCAACAGTGAGAGTGAAAGGGATGTGTGTGTGTGTGTGTGTGTGTGTGCACGCGTGCACGTTTGTGTGTGTGTGTGTGTTCCCTTTTTCTTTCTTTCATGTGTACCATAAGAGTGTGTATGTGTGTGTGTGTGCGTGTTCCATGCTATCGGTGTAGTTGGATTTATGGCTATGTCTTCCATTTTTCTGTCTGATATACCCTACTTTCTGGTCTTCAATTGTGTGTGGAGTATTTTTCCTTCCTTTTTGAGGGTTTGTGTTGGCATGCTTTTTTTTTTTTTTACGTTGAGAAGAAAGATAACATTCATTTTTTAATTTTGCATTTTTTTTTTTTTTGCACTTGAAATTGTTGACTATGATATACTATAATAAAAAAATACATGTATCTCCTCCATTTCACAAAAAAATAGCATGAGAATCAATTGATTAGTTCCAGAGCACAGCTGTCCGGCAGAGATCAAAATCGTGCTCTTTAGTTCCAGCCTGCCCGGCAAGCGATAAACAGAAGCGGCGTGACTCAGCGCTGAGTGCTGAAAAGCTGGAAGCGCACGTGTGTAGGGCCCCATCCCTTTTCTCAAGGGAACGCGTGTGTTCTCATGCTGTGCTGTTCTTGTTGTGCTTTTACGGATTATTTTTCTTCCACACTCCATAACTGGACATAATTAACTGTGTGTGTGATTTTGTGTGTTGTGATTCTGCTTTGTGCCGTTTGATATAACTTCAGTTCATCCCGCGTTCTTGAGTTGTTTTTTTGTTTTCTTTCATTGAGAAGTTGTTCGTTTTCGTAAGTTGGCCAGGGTCTGGCATGTGTATATCAGAAAGCTGTATACGTGAGTGGTGCTACTGCTCGAGAGGAGAAATTCTAGGCCTACCAGGCGATTACTTTCCTCCCCCCCCCCCCCCCCCCCCTCTCTCTTGCGCTTGCTCTGTGTGTGTGTGTGTGTGTGTGTGTACGTGCGCGCGCGCGCGCGCGCGTGTGTGTGTGTGTGTACATGCGCGGGTGCGTGCGTGTGTGTGTGTGTTTGTTTGTTGTTGTTTGTTGCTGTTGTGGTTTGTTGTTGTTCTCTCTCTCTCTCTCTCTCTCTCTCTCTCTCTCTCTCTCTCTCTCTCTCTCTCTCTGCATACATAAGAGTAAGAGTGCAAGTGAATACCCAGCATGTTTTTAATAATAGAGTAAGCTGTATATCTCTTGTGATCTCTCTCTCTTTCTCTCTGTCTCTGTCTCTCTCTCTCGGTCGCGCGCAAGTGTGTGCATGTGTGTTATTGTTGCTGTTATTGTTGTTGTTGTTGTTCTCTCTCTCTCTCTCTCTCTCTCTCTCTGTATACATAAGAGTAAGAGTGTGCAAGTGAGTAGCCTAGCGTGTTTATATGATAGAGTAAGCTGTAATATCTAGTCTCTCTCTCTCTCTCTCTCTCTCTCTCTCTCTCTCTCTCTCTCTCTCTCTCTCTCTCTCTCTGTGTGTGTGTGTGTGCGTGTGTGTGTGTGTGTGTGTGTGTGTGTGTGTGTGTGTGTGAGTGTGTGTGTGTGTGTGTGTGTGTGTGTGTGTGTGTGTGTGTGACTGAGTGTGTGTGTGTTATCCATCAGTTTTTATATACCGCTGTGTTGTTGTGTGTGTGGGACTCTGTTAATATGCGTGCGCGCATATATGTGTGTGTGTGTGTGTGTGTGTGTGCGCGCGCTCTCTCTCCCCCCCCCCCCCAGTCATGAGTAGGCTCACCATGAAGACGAAAATGCGGCAGCATTTTGCATTGGTGTGTGTATATGTGACATCAGTTTAAAATGTTTTGAACGGGCGAAAGAACAATGTCAGGTAGGAAGCATTTCATTGTTTATAACTGACATCTGCATGTGTGGCATGCTAAAATCTTGCTTTACTAAAAGCATGGTGTGGCTGTGATAGAATCAGTTTCGGCATGTTTCACAAGCACGTAGAGCATGCAGATAAACAAGCAAAACATGCCTAGGCCGTGGTAGGGAAACCACCGCAGTGTTCCCAGTGAAGCTGACCAGACCCGACACTGTTTATTCAGGCCAAGTACCGGCTGTCAGGCAGGAGTCCCACGCCTAATTTTCTGTCAGTTTAAAAGGAAAGATATGCATGTCCAGTATGCTTGAGGTTGAGCGTGATAGCTTCAGGAATGCATGCTCTCCACTGAGTTGCGATTTCATTTCACTTTGTGTGTGTTTCGTTAGTCTCTTTCAATTGTTTTTGTTGACAAATCTTTGTGGTGCTTGTCAGCAATGCGTATGAAAGAAGACCCATTTATGTTTGGTGTCATTCTATCAGTCAGAGACCCCACAATACAGTGACATCAATCGACCAGAGTTCGTTGCATTCTGGCGCAAAGTATTAATGAAGAAACATAGCATCCTGTTTTCAACACACTATCAGCCAGACAGCTAGTATCACATTACGCATAAGGAGGAAAGCTTGTGGCAGGTAAGCGCAAGGAAGCTGGCAGCTGTCAGCAGAAGTGCGCTGTTCCATCCCTTCCCCTTCTGCGACCGATAGGCGGTCAGGGGTTATTGCCCTTGTCTTCAACTAAAGATACCTCTGCAGACAAACGTGAGAGATATCCGCGTTTTACATATGCTGGTATGAAATAAGAGGGTTTTTTTTTTTTTTTTTTTAGTGGCTGGCGATGGGAATTAATGCAAAATAGAACATCTGGCAGTGAAAGGGTTAAGCCTATCATTAAATCACAAACCAAATTAAAAGAAAAAATATATGGGTTAGTACCTCAGTTTGACAAAGACATTGTTTAGACCTCTTAGGCTACACTGAGCGGAATGGACACATCATGCGAGCAGAATTGTATAGGGGCTGAGCAAATTTGTAAAAATACCACTTATATAGCATGTATCCCTTTCCTGGTGAATATTCATGAGTAAACACCCAGCAGCCAATCTCAAACTCTTGCTGATTGGTCAGTTTTACTAGAGGGCCAAGGCAGATGCGTGTGGGCCGCATAGACTTGGAGCAACAAGCCAAAATGTGCGCTGCCTGTCTGAAGTGGGTGAAAATGGAACACCCCACCCTGTTTCGCAGAGAAGCAATCCTCATTATTCCTGTGAATGATAAGAAGAGGCAATTCTAATCGACACAGGGAATGATCTGACTACATAGTGAGGCAGACAGTTCCTTTTGTGGCAGGTAATGGTTTAGTGGTATGTACGGTAGACAAGTTTTATCATTGCAGAGACAAATGTCACTGGGTAAGAGAAGGGAGGCAATTCTCAAAGTTAGGCAGGAGGAGGGGGGAGGCAACTCTTATTGGTGTAGCTGAGTCTTGGAAAAGGGAGGCAATTCTCAGTGGTACAGGGAATTGTACAGCAGAGTCAGAGAAAGACAGCTGGAGAGGATGTTGGAAATATTTCTGATTCTTGGTCAAACATGGGGAGTTTTTATACTCCCTGTTTGGCTAGTATACTTGCCATGTCAGACCATACCATAGCATTCAATGGCAGTTAGTCAGCTCTGCCAGGGCGAATTTTTTGTGGCTAATGTAGTAATAGTCATGTGATGCCCACCCTACTTTCACCATTGGAAGAAAGCCGGTGGCTGCTTCCTGTTCCTCATTCAGCGAGGCCTGCGTGCAAGGTAACCCCGAGAACCTTGGCACTAGAGGGGAAGGTAGGGCGGGCATTAGAGTCTGACATGGTAAGTATACTAACCAAACAGGGAGTATAATACAAACTCCCCATTTTGGCGTCATATACTATACCATGTCAGACCATAGCAGAACTTAAAGGAATTGGAGGAGGGCCGAGTGCCCTAGTGGTTCTTGGGGTTAACCGATACAGCTGCATTAGCTGCCACAAAGGAAATCCCTGTAGAACCATCAGCTCTGGACATGTGGATATCCCTTAAATAAAAGTTTATAAAGGGATTTTCCAAACGCCAGTAGGCTGCCTCCAGTAGATGGCGCAGGTGGACAGAGTGCTGGAACACTGCGGAAGTGGCCAGCACTCTGACCTCATGGGCCTGGGGAGATAGGACGGGGAGATACTAGTACGTGTGGGCGTAGGCAGATATCACCATCTAAGAGAGGGACCTAAAGATAGTGCCAGCTGAGATGTCTTCCTTATTATTGGGGTTGATAGAAATAAGGAGACGACTAGGGAGGAGCGCCTGGGGCACGAGAGTTCCCAGTAGTGTCTCAGACACCTAGAAGGGCACAGGTCCATGTCTCCACCGCTCTCTTCCCCCCCAGGATATCCACCAGTGAGTGGATGATGAGGAGTGCCTGGTTCCTGATTCTTAGCTAAGAATTTGGGAGGAACATTCGAGAGACGGAGCCATCCCTATGGGAGGCAATGTCTCTGGGGTCCCTGCTGAGGGCATGAATCTCGCTTCGCCTTCTGGCCGAAGCCAGGGCGAGGAGAAATGTGGTCTTCAGGGAAAGGAGGTCCCAAGGGGAAGGCGCCTAGGGGATCGGGGCTTATGTAGAGCCACCCCCCCTAGAGATCTATCTGAGAAGGAAGTATTCTCATGATAGATGAGGTAGAAGTTGCCTATCTGGAGGTTGGAAGAGTGATCATGGGGAACAGAGTGCCTGATCACAGGAGAGACCCATCTCTCCCATCAGTAATAGTAGGTCTTGCGATGCCCCCGCCCCTTGAGTATGTTTAGGACGGACTGGGATCTGTCCGTCTGGGAGGTAGAGGGAGGTGCTCGCAGTTGGGCTGGCACAGAAGCCAGGCGTGAAAGCGGAGCAGCTGGGGGTTGGAGTGAGGGTGACCTGAGCGGGTTGCCTGAGCATGTCCCACCAAGTGTTCAACTGGAGGGGGGGGATTATGGGTGAGCGACTTGAACTCCGGAAACCAGGACCGGGTTGGCCACCCATGGGTCTTTCCAGCCGCGCCTTCCTGATCACCTTGTGGAGGATTGGGAAGGGAGGAAAGGGGGTATGCTATGAGGCCCAACCAGGGAAGGGAGAGAGCGTCGATTGCATACGCTTGGGGATGGGGACGAGAGAGACATACCCTGGCAGACGATGGTTGAATCGGGTGACAAAGAGGTTGACCATGGGCCGAACCAGTGTTCCCACTCCAAGGTTAGGGCTAGCCTGATGAGGGTCCATTCCGTGTGAAGGAGGGACCTGGACCGGCTGAGGGAGTCTGCCAGGATATTGCGGGTCCCTGGTATGTGTCTCGCGCGTGTCCCCATGCGTGACCCCAGAGGAGAGCCTCTGCCCGGAGGGAGAGGCTGATGGAGCAAGAAACTGCTTGTTTGTAACTGCATGAACACTCTCATGTTTAATCGGACTTCTTTTACCCCACAACACTCACACTGGGCCTTTCCAATAACAGACACAGATGATCAAACGTATGTCAACTGAGATAAGACTTTGAATCTCTCAGGGCCCCCAGCGCATACTGTAGATGTGTGTGCGCTGGTGTGTGTTCATCAGTGTGGTGATGCTAGCGAGTTAGAGAGTCCATGGACATACATGTGCCAGCATTGGTGTGCAAGTGTGTGTGTGAGAGAGAGAGTGAGTGAGTGATTGTGTGTGTTTGTGTGCGTGGGGTGCGTGTGAGGGGGAGGAATTGTAGTTTTTTTAGGTTTTTTTAGTTTTTTTTTTTTTTTTTTTTTTGCTGTCCCAACCTCTGCACCACCTCAGAGGCAGTGCACCCACGCCGCTCATTCCAACACCCTGTCCACAGCCACAGCCTGGTCGATCCCACTGCAGCCCTGGCACCAGCAACCCACAGGGAGCAGTCAGTGTCAAGCCGTCAAGAGGCAACCCACCAGAGGAGACACTGCACTGCTGCCGAGTCACTTCAGTGGTGTTCAGTGGCACCTGTTCTGATCTAACATACGCAGGACACCACCTACTAAGCCCCCTACTAACGACAATAATTGCTTAGTCGCGGAGCCGGCATGAGTGAGCTCTTCCTCCGGAGGGCGCCACCACGTCTGTCCAACGACAGCCCCCATGGGCTTGCCGATACCAGTGACCCCGACGGAACCAAACCAAGCCACAGATGTGGAGAGGACATCGAATTGAGGTCACCATGAGAGCAGGGCATGAAGGGCCACGGAATTTGAGACTTTTTTTTTTCTTTTTATGTTGATCGATGAGAATGAGGATGATAAGATGATGCTACGGATTTCCATTTCGGTCTGAGACTACATGACAGGGCTGTACTCTACACTTCCTTTCATAATATATCCCAGCATCAACCAGGCCCTAGAGATACAGGCACCTGCAGGGTTGGTCAGGAAATTTGAGCAACACTCTCAGAAACGCATCCATTAAGTGGATGAAACTCGACTGTGTGGTCCCAGTCTTCCCAACTGTATCCGCAGCAAACTCAACTCTGGGTAGGAGCCGGGCGGGGCAGAAAAACCCACATGACTCATGGGATTCGAACCCACGACCTCCAAGCCAGGAGTCCGCGACGCTAACCACTTCGCCATGGTGGCTGGTGGAATTGTAGTTCTTATTGGTATGTGTGTGTGTGCATACATATTTGATGGTCTTGTTCTTGTTCTTGAACCTAAGTCATCTTCTCAACATTTATGCATGTAGACACTACACACATACACATACATGCGTGCACGCGCGCGCGCACACACACACACACACACACACACACACACACACACACACACACACACATGTGTGTGCGTGCTTGTATGTTCACTCGCCCTTGCGCACAAATTACACAGACACACACATACACACACACACTTCTGCACACGCACATACATGCAGGCGCGCGCGCACACACACGCGCGTGCACACACGCACACATATGTGCACACACAAACGCGTACGCACACACACATGCACACACATAGGCCCATGCTCACACATCCATACTCACACATTTGTACATTAACTACACAAACATACGAAGAAAAAAAATTAAACAAACGAACAATGTTGTTAGGTAGACGCTCAAGGTCTGACCAGTGCATTGGGCTAAAGTGTAGGTCAGACATCTGCTAAGCAGTAGCCACGAGACCCTCTTCTTCAATTCTGTCATCTTAGTTGTTAATTCATTTATCCATCAGCTTAAAATTGTGTGTAGTGTGGTCTTAGAAGTTAGCGGATGTGGTGTAGTGTATAATGGAGTAGTCCGCACGCAGTGATGTCTCCTTGATGAAACTGAAAATTTGAACAAGATTGTGCATAATGTTGGGGAAAGACAAATATTAAATAGATGGAAGCATGTGCACACCTTTTCATGCACATAGGTTCACAAACACATGCGAGCGCACACACACACACACACACACACACACACACACACACACACACACACACGCAGGTGTGCATTGTTTGTTCTTCAGAAGTCTAGCAACTGTTAATGATAGTACTTAACTGTTACTGGTATATTTCTGTCTCCTCTTCCATCCCTTCACATTGCCTTTCCATTCCCACATTTCATTTTGGGTTTACCAATCCACAACTACTCCAAAATTGTTCTGTTGCATCTTCATCTCCAGCTGTTCACAGGAACCGGTTAAGTGCCTTGAGGTACCCAAACAGACCAGCACTGCACTGCTACTCAGTTACTTTGGTGGTGCTCATTAATGCTTACTCTGATCTGCTGGAACCATTCACTAACCAGCCCATTTACCCACATCATTTTTATGTGTTTAGCATAGAAACGTGTGTCGGATACGGACATTTGATATTGCTGAATAAAATATGATAAAGAGCTTGTGAAAATATGGGGACAAAAATGAAAATGTTCGGTCCATTTGTAGATTGGTCTCAGTCTGCACCTTGTCAGGCCATGATTCAGAATCGATGAGATCAATTGCTTATCACAGTAAACAACTGCAGACCTTTAAGTTTATGGTTGTTTTGCCCATCTGTGCTTGGTTCAGCACAGTAATTTGGCAGAACTCAACTGTTATGTTTATCATTGTGAGAATTACGAGGTTTTGGGAATTCACAGGAACAAAGAAAAAAGATTACCAGATTTTGTTCCAGTTGACCAGCCCCCAACATTTTCACCTTTAATCAAACAAACCTTCGTTGGCCTCTTTTACAACTGAATTGATAAGGCTGCATCATTAACTTTTAAAAAGTGAGGAGATCCCAAAAGAAAACAACAAGATTTGCAGCTTTATGCAGTCAGCTTCATCGATGTCGATCTCTGAACATTTTTGCCCATTTGAAGTAAATCCATTTCTGTACTGAAGTAATAATGTAACACATCTGTGTCTTCCTCTCTATTCATATGTTGCAAGAATGAATGGTACTGTGCATGAAATCATGCCCGAAACTGTGGTTTTAGTTCTCAACAGAACTTTGGTGTCTGCCATTGGAATTTACATAATGGCTGAAACATGTGACTTATACAAAAGTTGCACTTCTTTTTCAAAATAGAGTGACTGATGGCGGAGAACGAAGCAAAATTTAGAAAGAGAGGGGGTTAGTTACTGCCAAGGACATTGTCCTTGGCGATAACTAACCCCCTCTCTTTCTAAATTTTGCACTTCTTTGTTGAACAGATGTACTGATATAGTGTACATGTATGGTTGGAGCAGAGCAGCTTGCCCTGTTTCCAACACACACTTGCATGTTCAGGTGCCTGCTACTTTTTTTTTAAAAAATACATATTCGTTTTAGTGTTATTTTTTCGAACCTGTCTTGAACTTCTCTTCTCACCCTCCCAGGTAGTGCACCAAATTACAACTTTTTCTTTTGACCAGGGGTGACTGTTCTTCATCAACTCTTGAAGGAAAATTTAATGTAACTCTTGTAAGCATATGATAATGATGATAATGATAGAAGTAGCATAATATTTTTTTTAAAGGATTTCATTAACCTCAAAGCAATCATTAAATGTAGTGTGGGAAATAAGTTTTAGTCCGAAACATTTTGTGTGAAAAATTTTCATACAGAGAGAGAGAGAAAAAGAGTAAGTTGTTTCTCATAACAAACAGCTGTGCAAAGTAGGATAATTGACAATTCTTTGGCATACTCGAGTTATTGTACTGGATTCTGGAGAAGATAACATTAGATATTTCGGTCTGATTGTGGATACAATGTTTACAAACCTTAAAATTTTTACCCTTGTGAATCTAGGTCTTGGATACATACGAGCCATTTTTTGCTGATTATGATGATCAGTGTAGTTCAAAGGTGCTGTGTTTGCAAGATGAAAATGGTTGTGAGTATTTGTTCGCAAGCTTACATCCTGATCAAATGAGGGGCTTAAAACATTTCCTAAACAAGGAAAAAATACAAACAGACAACAATTAAAAAGGTACCATACTGTTATCAAGAAGAGATAAAGGTACCTGATTGTTGAAAGTTACAGGTAAGAACTGTTTTCCTCTAAGAATTATGATTGCATCATTTTGCATGCAGTAAAAACATATGTTGGATATTTTGTTGTCATTGCATACTGATTTTTATTTCAAAACACTGAAAACCTATGCCATGAATACTGATGGAAAAGTAAACAGGTCTGCACTAAACTCCGGCCCAGATTGACTGTGTGTACCTGATTTGGAGGCACCATCATGTAGATAGTCCCATAAACTTGCTGATACTTCAACTCAAACTCATGACAGGCATGGCCATGGACAGGAAGTCAGAACTTGGACAGGGCATGTAGAAGCACAGTCTTGATACTTTTTTTCAGTGTTGATCCAGTGTTGATCAATTATGAAGATCAAAATGATGTGTATAGATCCATCAGGTTAGGGCTGTACCCTTTACTTTATTTTCCTAATAATCTCTGTGTCAGCCAGGCTGGAGCGATACTGCCATTAGCATGATTTGTTAGAAATTTGACCATCACTCTTAGAGATTCATCCATCATGCAGATGGAACTGGAATATTTAGTCCCAGTCATCTCATTAGAGCCCATTACACTGCTTAACAGCTGTGTGAAGAATATTCAGATGATACAGCCCTTGAAGACTTTTCCAATTCTGATGTAACATATTTTGATGAAGTCGAGCGTTTCAGTACCTGGTGTAAAGAAAATTATCTTGAGCTTAACGTCAGAAAAACAAAAAGAGATGATCATAGATTTTAGGAAGGCAAAAAATTATGTGCCGGATCTTTATATTGATGGAGAAAAAGTGGAACGGGTAGAGGAATACAAATATCTTGGCACTACATTAGACAGTAAGCTCACTTTCAGTACACACACCAGGTCCACATACAAAAAATGCCAAACCAGAATGTATTTCCTACACAAATTGAGGAATCTGCATGTTCAGCCAAAAATACTTAAAACATTTTACAGTTTTATTGAGTCTGTCTTGACTTTTTCATGCATTTGCTGGTATGGAAATCTTAGCCTGAAAAACAGCAAACTCTTGGATAGCGTTGTGAACATCTGTGGTAAGATTGTTGGTGAGAGACAGGAGAGTATGAGTGAGAGTATGAAAGGCGTGTATGAAAGGCGTGCGATGAACAAGGCTCGTGCGATTGTTGGTGACAGTAGACACACGCTTGGACGACAGTTTGAGCGCCATCCATCAGGCAGACGATTTTGTGTCCCCAGAGCTAAGCTGATATGCACAAAAAAGAGCTTTGTGTTCAAATCCATTGCGTTTTTAAACAAACACAGCATGTAAGAAGAAGAGATGGTGGATCACCAGTGATATAATAAGCATGTGCGTGTGTGTGTATGTCTGTGAGCAAGTGGGAAAGTATAGATGCTGGAGTGTGTGTGTTATGTGTGCACGTCTTGGAGCAGTGAGGAATAGAAATGTCTGGAATATGTCTTATCTTAATGATTTTTAATGATTAATCACCTCTCTCTCTTCTCTCCCTCTCTCTCTCTCGCTCTCTCTTTCTCATGCATGTGGGCACGCATGTATGTATATATAATTATGTGTGGCTGAGTGCATGTTTTATTTGCACTACCAAAAAAGGAAAGAATGAAATTCCCATGTTTGTGATACACGCATGTTTTATTGTTTGAAAGTAATTTTAATTTTCGGTGTCATGTTTGTAACTATAAATATGTATGTCTTAACTTTTAGGGCAGGGGTCACGAATGTAATCTCTCTTTTAACAAGAGATAATAAAGTTTTCTGAATCTGAACCTGAATCTAAAAGAAGAAGGCTAGGAGTTAAAAAGTCCCACAAATTTATGCTTCTGGGCTGCAAATCCTTGACTTCTAAGCCTACAACACACAATACAAACCATTGTGCCATGATAACTGATATGTTCCGCCTTTGTGTCTCTAAATTTGCATGCATCTTTTTAGAACCACACACCTGCGAAAGTTTCTCTTCCTAGATTCGCATGTCTTTGTAGAGCCATATATCAATTGCAGTATTGTTTCTAGTCATGTTGTGGTTCTCTTTACAGAACCTTACATCCGTCGCAGTCGAAAGAGATCCAGGATTGATGCGGAATTAGAGGTATTTGTATTTGTCTTATTAATTTTTGTAATGAAGATGTTTCTCACCAAATAAGACTGTTTTACTTCAGATCATTCAAGTTTGTAATAGTGTAAAGCATATGTGATTTTTAAAAAAGAGTTATGTATTCAGTCTTGTTTGATCTTTCACTGACAAAGAATGAGATCTTTAATTTTTTTTTCCAATTTGACTGCTTTCTGTTGATTGTTGGTGCCAGAGATGATGTTGTAGGCCAGGCCAGGCTATGACTGTGGATGAGGGGTGGAATGAGTGAAATGGGTGTAATGTAACTGAAGTGGCAGAGAAGATGAGACAGCAAAAAAAAAAAAAAAAAAAAAAAAAAAGACGACATGCCATTTGCCTATCACATTCAGCTTGTTTTTAAATAATTGATCGAGGAGCAATAGGCTCAGGAGTCCATTTAGATTAATTGAAATGTCGGTCATATTTGAAAATTGAATGTGGCTAAATTATTTTCATTTATGAAGAGTAATTTCAAATTGTTATCAGTTTATTGACTTTTGTGTTTGTCTTGACTTTAGGCTCGTTAGATTAATTGAAACGTTTTGATTGAAGGAATTTTCAGTATAAGAGTAATTTCATGTTATGTCAGTATTAGAGCTCGAATTAATTAACATAGAGGGATTACATTTGTTGTTAAAAAGTTGTGAATCTATCTGCCATGCCAAAAAAAATGCAAAAAAAAACTTTGTAAGGTAAGAATGAAAAAAGGAAATCTTGTTTGTTGTGCAAGTCAGTAGAAGATAGATGAAGTTGTATCAATTTGACAAGTGAATCATTTAATGAACAGGATATGGATGACTCCGATATGCGACCTGGCAAAATGCGCAAAGTGCATGAATCTCAGACGCAGCTTACTTTGAACCTTGAAGGATTTAATCTCGGTCAGTGAAATGTGACATTGATGATGCTTTCTGGTTTTCTCTGACTATCTCTCTTTCTCTATGTGTATGTGTGTGTTTTGGAGGAGGGAGGATTGTCTTTCCCTCTTGGGAGCAAAGATGGGATAGAATATGATTATACTATATGTTCACAACAATAAAGTTACATATAGGAAGGGGGAGCTATTGTAAATAAGAAGATTGAGAAGAAAAACCTTTGTGCTTTTGCTTGTTTGAAGGAAATGCAAGCAGAGTTTAAAAACAGGCCATTATTGCATTTAATATGCAGATGTAGTTGCACAATATTCAGATAGGCTCTGGCAGTTTTTATGTTGGAATAATCAAGACAGGATTGGAGCCTGTTGTACTTAAGTGCCAGAATGAGGTTAAATTGAAGCATTCACACATTGTGATATTAGGAATCTTCTGATTCATCCCACATTGTAATACAAAGGATATTTTCTCAGTTATCTAACTTTGTAGCTGTCTCTGTTAGATGTAACACATGCTTGTGAATTGTTGTAGTGCAGTCTAAATACACAAGCTAAAAGCTGATAAGTTTTTCATTTTTCAAGATGCTTGTCAAGCTTTTCTTTTGTTTGGAAATGAAATGCGGCAGGGAACAGCAAACAATAAACAGTAAACAAGCGGGGTAGTCTTTGCTCCCATAAGGAAACCTAACACAGAGTAACTTTTATTCAAGACTGGCACAGCCTTTTAAACTTGAATAAAGTCAGACAAATACAAAGACGAACAATCTAATAGTGGGGGGAAAAACAGCGCAGGCCAACAACTAAATTGTCTTCATAGTAATGACTTGGCAGAACTTTGAACTTAAGGGGGGGGGGGGGGGGGGGGGGGAGGTTGAAGATGTAAAAACTGGGGACATGAAATTAAGAAAATATGAAATATGAAAACTCTTCACTGGCTGCATAAGGGAACCATCGCAATCCCTTTAAAAGGGATCTGCCTTTAAAAGGGATTGTGATGGTTCCCTTATGCAGCCAGTGAAGAGTTTTCATATTTTCTTAATTTCATGTCCCCAGTTTTTACATCTTCAACCTCCTGCCCCCCCCCCTGCCCCCCCCCCCCCCCCTTAAGTTCAAAGTTCTGCCAAGTCATTACTATGAAGACAATTTAGTTGTTGGCCTGCGCTTGTTTTTTCCCCCACTATTAGATTGTTCGTCTTTGTATTTGTCTGACTTTATTCAAATTTAAAAGGCTGTGCCAGTCTTGAATAAAAGTTACTCTGTGTTAGGTTTCCTTATGGGAGCAAAGACTACCCCACTTGTTTACTGTTTATTTTTATTTTTTGTTTTTTTGTTTGTTGTTGTTTGGTGATGACTTGATAGAGGATTGTATGTTTTTCAGATGATTTTGCCACTAAGGAGGATGGTGAGACTTCACCTAATTTTGACACAAAAGATCCATTGAACAAAGCTCTCAGTAAGCTTTTCTTTGTGTCTGTTCATGTTGTCACTTGTGTGAGAGTGTCAGTAGTTTCAAATATAAATGCATGTGCATGTGAAAGAAAAAATCATGTGCCTCAACTTTTTAAAAACCCTATTGATTTCTGTTTTAAATCAGAGTGTAATTTTGTCTGTCTTTGTGTGTTGTTGGTTTTGGTATTGTCTGCCTGTTCTTCATATCCTTGAAACATTATAATTTCCATGCTTCTCAACCTGGATTACCCACTCACCAGACTCACCTAGCAATGATCCAAGTATCAGCATTTCACATAGACCCAGTCACACTGCCATTAAGTTACCCAACAGAAGAGATCCTACACAGCTGCTGAATTATTTTTGTGATGTTTCAGTGATGTTTTTTTCTTATTCAGTATAGACAGGACAGTGAATATTTTTAATAATGGAACTTGACTAACTGATTTGAACTGCAGTCACAGATATTGAAACACCTGTCTTGACTGAATGTCTATGTAATCATGATGACCTTAGCCTTGGCTGTACCCACTGAGCCAAAATTGACCCAGGTATTCATTTGAATTTTCAGAATTCAGACACTGTTAGGGTTATGTCAATAAAATTCTTTGACTTTGTCAACGTTTTTCCCCCACAATCTAACAGAATTATTGTGTGCATTTGATTAAGTAAACACATAAAATTTAAGGGCAGCGTACTGACTGGGACAAAAATTGACCCATGCTGTTAAAGGAGAAATTGCACAGCATACACACTGGGGATGTTTTGTCCTGTTCTAATGGTGAAAGCCAATATGTGGAATGGTCCGTCCTGCTGGCAGACAGTGTAAACATTGGTGGTAAACCAACTCCTGGCTGGCTGGAAAAGGAGTGTTTTGTCTTTCTGTACAGAGTGGATGGAAGATGTGCATGTACATGTGACTATGCATGTACGCACATGATTTGCGAGCTGGTGTGTGTGTGTGTGTGTGTGTGTGTGTGTGTGTGTGTGTGCATACTCACGGGATTTTGTGTGCCTGCGCCTGTTTGGAGACAGCAAGGTGGACAAATACAGATGTACACACAAAGAATCCAAGAAAATTTGCTCTTAATGTTTCTATTTGCATGCGTTGACATACTCCAGTTTTATACAAATTTTAATATTGGTTTTTTGTTTGTCTTTTCAGCATCACAAAAAACTGATCCATCACTCCTGCTAGCTGGCAGTTTTTTGTCAAGATGTCTCTAAGTCTTCATAGGGTAGGGTTTGTGTGTCTGTTGAAACCCATGGATTGCCCAAAGTCAGATTTGTTATACACTTCATTCACTTACAGAGCATAAATAAATCTCTCAACACCACCCACCCCCAATTCCGCAAGTCCTAACACTTTTTCTCTCACCCTCCCTTTCAAACACGCATGCATTTTTCTCTCTCACACACTTCACAAAGCGACACACTTGCATGTCATTTAAACCTATTCTCTCTTTCTCTCTCTCTCTCTCTCTCTCTCTCTCTCTCTTTCTCTTTCTCTCTCTCTTTCTCTTTCTCTGTCTCTCTCTCACACACACACACACACACACACACACACACACACACACACACACTCACACACGCACATGCACATACATGTGCACATATACACACGCTTGCTTACATGCATGCACGCACGTGCACACACACACACACACATGTACATACACATGCATGCTCACATGCACACACATATAGAGGCATGCATATACTCACACAGGTGCCCATGTGCAGGTGGCACAGTAGCATAACTGTGTATCAAACAAACATGTTCAGACATGCTCACACACACACATGCTCACACGCATGCACATGCATGTGCACACTTCAAATCCAGGCTTTTTCCTTGTGAAACTACAAACAGAGGTCAGCCAATAATAGTCATCAACACTGATAATGGCTAGCAGCTTGCTGTGGTGCCTTGCATTCACCTTTTGGCTCCAGTGAGTATGCTGTGTGAGATTCACTATATAAGGGGCTATGAGTCATTAATGAACCAATATGTATGCTGTGTGAGTTTCCTTATATGAATGGTTATGGGTCTTTAATGCCTCAGTGTGAATGCCATGCAAGGCTTCTTTGAAAGATGGGTCAGTTTTGTTTCAGTATGGCATGCAAAAATTTATAGTGTGCATGGCACTGGTTAAGAATGTATTTTTTGTGTGTGTTCCATGAAGCTTATGTTTATTTGTGTGTGCAACTTGATGAATGTGTCACACTTACGTGTTTTCCATGAATATGTTTTTTGTGTGCAGTCATGATGATTTATGAGGAACAAAATGCTTGTGTAGGTAATGATGATGACCCTGAAGAATTTGTAACTCCTCTGTGAGCCTCAAAGAAAGTGTTTTATGTGTGCACAGGTGAAGTCAAAGTGAGCATAAGGGATGACCATGAGGAATGTGTTTGTGTATGTGGTGTCAAGAGAACCATGCAAAATGTGTTGGCTATATGTGGGCCATGATTTTGAGTGTTTGTGTGGTCATGGCAACCTGAGACAATCTACTGTCTGTGTGTACATTGATGAATTATGTTCATTCTGTGTTCTTTCATGATGATCTTAAAGTGTAATCATGAAGAAAGTGGAAGCTCAAGTGTGTAATCATTATGACCTTGAAGATCGTGTTCATTGTGTGTGGAATTATGATGAGCTAGAAGAATGCATTGTGTGTGTTTCATGATAATGTGATGAGTTGTGTGTGTATTATGATGACATGATGTGTGCAGTCAACCTGTTCTGCCTCATGAACTCCATCATCCAAGATCCTGCGCTGACGGCCCGCACCACCTTCATCATTGACTTCATCGAGGAGGCAATCAAGTGCGGTGGCCAGTATTCCCACTTCATCCTGCAGTTCATGCCTCCCAAAATGGTGTGTGTCTTCCATCATGGGGTTTTTACCTGTACATCATTATTTTGTTCCTGCACTGAGCCAGATGGGAAATTCTGTACCGATGTAATTCTTGCTCAGTGGTTGTCTGTGTGTTTCAGTATGTACATGGTTTGTATGCCTTAGCCCTATAAAACAGCATGTAACTCATTTCTTCAAGTGATGTGTTCTGGTGCAACTGTGACCACATGTTCTTGTTTTGCCTTGTTCACAATTTAGTTTGCAGCAGGTTTTTAACAAGTTTTTGTGGCAAAAGTCAAAAGGAAGCAAATAGGAATCACATTGTAGTGTTATAATAGTGTGTGCTGGTCCTGCCTGCCAATTAAAGTCGCTCATACTGTTGTACAAGTTGCCACAAGGTCTGTAGCATAATGACATGTCTGCATCACGTTCATCTATTTTTTCAGCAGCACTACCATTCAAGTAAACATCTGATTAATAAGAAAGTCACTGTCTCTTTTTTTTTTTTTTTGTAGTTGTTATTAATTTAATGAATTCTTCAGTCTAATTTCTTTTGTGAAAAGTCAAAGTCCGTGGAATTACTACCTGTAGCTGCAACAGGCGTTGCAGGATGTGGTCGTTTCATTTGTGAATCATTTCATTCATGCTCTTTCCTTCCTGTTTGGTTGGTAATGGTGTTGGTATCCTGAATTAGTACCCATATCACTGGGCTAAGAGGAGGGTTTCCCAAGCAGCTTTTGAACTTGTCTTGAGCATTCACTTAAGGTCAACATATGATGGAATTTTACTGTGTATTTGCTCTCAGTATGGAATCTAGCCAAATTGGATGCAACTACCAACTTTTATTGGTATGAATACAAGAGTAGTATGTTTTTTTTGTTTGGTTTTCTTGAATGTTTTGTCTTTTTCTGTACTCTAAATCCAAACAAAGATTTCCTCATTTTGTCAGACTCTAGTGTAGCCAGGGTTTAGCACAAGCCACAAGTGAATAAGCAAAGGAGAAAAGCACAACAGCAATCTTTACGCTAAGGCAGAAAAAGGCGAGAGACAAAGCACAAGACTTATCTTGATTGGACAGCAGCCGAAGAAGAATAAGGTACAGGAAGCCTAAACAGGCTTCTTCCTTTGGCGGAAGTAGGGTGGGCGTCATGTGACTATCTTATGACTGCATTTGCCACAAAAAATTTCGGCCTGGCAGAGCTGACTAACTGCTGTAGATACTATGGTCTAACATGGTGAGTACACTAGCCAAACAGGGAGTATAGTAAAAACTCCCCATTTCTGCTTTATAGGCCATTGCCAACTGTAACCTCAAGCACCCTCAGCTGCTGAAATTGTTCAAACTATACGCCTCTCTGAACTCAGATGGATACAAAATAGTTTTTGCTCGGGTTTCCAGCCATGTGGGCATCGGAGGCAACAAGTTGGTTGATCAACTTGCCAAGACTGCCACAAAGAATGAGTTGAGCGGATTGTCTATTCCTCGCTTTGATATGAAAGCCAAGGCACACATCAAAAACCTCTGGCAAGAGGAATGGGACTTGCAGACAGACAACAAACGTTCAAAATCCGTCCAATTCTTAAAAGAGTTTTTACCATAGTCTTGAGATGGCCATAAAGGAGAATCAGTATTGTGCCGATTGCATCCAGGCCACTTGTTTTACATTCATTTTTATCTTTTAAGATGTGAAGAAGCTCAGTGGAGCATTTCATGTCATGTACTGCACACAATGAAACATATTCTTTCAGAGTGTCAGGACTTGTATGATGTGAGACTCCGTGAAAACCTTGTTCACAGATGTCCTACCTGATCAGATCTTTGAAAGAGATCAACATTTTTCATCTGATCTAAAGATTTTATGTAGAAAAGATTTTTAACAAAATTTCCTGTGTTTTTAGAAGGTGTATTTTAAAGGGTTGTGTGAATGAGGTGTTTTTTTTTTGTTTGTTTGTTTGTTTTGTTTTGTTTTTGTTTTTGCTCTTGTTTTGAATGACTTGTGAGTGACTTCAATGCAGTGACAGCCCTGATGTGGCCCTTTGCAGTCAGCTGGGCGATAAGCACCATTACCTTACCTTACCTTTCTCTGTACCAGATTTACCACACAGTTGAGACTCCCTCCCATAAAGACACAGTTGTATGAGGATTTCTGAAGGTTATTTTTGTTAACGTTCTATGGTATAATGTTGGGAGCATCTGGCACAATGGATGGTATGGTAAGGTAATGTTGCTTATAGCCCAGCCAACCACAGGGGCCATATCAGGGCTGTCACCACGTTAAGTCAACTCACAATGTGAGTCCATTCACACAGCCCTGTGAAATACACCTTCTAAAAACACACCGGAAATGTTGATAAAAAATCTTTCTACTGTAAAATCCCACATCAAATGAAAAATGTTGATCTCTTTCAGAGATTCAGAGATCACATCTGGTGGAACATCTCTGAACAAGCTTTCATGGAGTCTGCTGTAAAATATTTACATTTCACATCATGCAAGTCCCCAACATTCTAAAAGAATATGTTTCATTGTGAGTGGTACATGACATGGAATGCACCACAGAGCTTCTTTCTAAGTTAAAAACAAATGGCCAGTGTGCAGCCGGTATAAAACCATTTTTTCTTTGCAACCACCAGAGGTAGATGAGAGGAACTCCTTTAGGTTTGGGCAGATCTGGAAAAGTTTGTTATCTGTCTGTGTATTGCAGTCTTCCAGCCAGAGGTCTCTGATATAATCATTAACTTTCGCTTTCAAATCTGAGTAGGGGATAAATATGTTGGACAGTTTCTTCGTTGTGGCACACTTGGCCAAACGATCAGCCATTTCATTTCCCTGAATGCCAACATGACTGGAAACCCAAGCAAGAACAATGGTGTGACCTTGGGCTTTCAAAGAGGTAAAAAGATTTTTTTTTTTTTTTTTTAAAAAGGTTTAAAACTTCAGGATGATGGAGGTTACAGCCAGCTATGGCCATCAAAGCTGATGACGAATCAGACAAAATCAGAAAGCCTTTGTTTGTAGACTGAGAGATCACCCTGTTTTCTGACAGGATGGAAATTTTGTACAGAGATCAGCAAACTGTGCCTTGTATGCATGAGGACTGGTGGATTCTTTGCGAAAAGCAGCAAGATCAAAGCAGATTTCTGGTGTGAAAAAGGTCCATGGAAGCTTATCTGGAAATTTTGAGAAGACAGACAAAACTCCTAGATCACGACAGATCTGACTACTCTGATTTTTTAGCGTATTTTACGAACTTTGCAATATACAATAATACGCTGAGTACAACAAAAATACGAAAATCTGCAGCATTGGCTATCGAAAAAAAATTGTACTATTTTCCTGTTTCAAGATGTGAGTTATTGCCTATAGTTCCAGTTTGCGCATGCTCGCTTACACTTTGCTCGACCATCTTTTATAGCGAGCGACTGACACAGTCTCTAGAAGAATGCCGCCACCAGCAAAAAGACGCGTTCATGAAAGTGATGAAGAGCGATACATTGGAAAGAAGATTGCCAAAACGAGGGAGCAAACTTTCCTGGATGCGTACCATGCAACTTGGAAGTGCTTACTCCCAAAGGACAAGATATCCAGGAGCAGTTTTTTTCTTGTACCAGATGACCAACATCCAAGACTGCATTCGTGACAGAGTAGACGAAACCTGGGTTGCCATCAGCTGTCTGCATCCTCAGCTGAAAGATTTGTGTCCTGTCGTGCTGGGGAGCTGCAAGATCCCTCATAGCAGTGCAGCATATGAGCGGGTTTTCAGCTGTGTAAGGAAAACATCCACAGATCAGAGAACCTCACTGAGCCAGGACACTCTTGAATCCTTGTTGGTATTAAAGTCCATGCCAGACCAGCCTCACACCAAAGAGGAGCTGATTCAACTCAAAAGTGCATACTCAAAGGTTCAACAGAAATATTAAACCAAAAACCAAGTTGCAGAAAATTCAAATACAAGCCAATGAACTGTGACCTGAACTGAAGCTCCATTGTTGTGATGACTTTGTGCCATGAATGCTCAGAGAAATGTTACACAAATTCTTAACTATACAGAAAAACAAGAACTGAGATACTGCCTTAATTCCAAAGCATTGAACTTTATTCTGTTTTTTTGTGATGGTGTAGTGTGACAGTGCTGAAAAGAATACATCTACTAAGCTGAACAGGAGAGAAAACAAGAACTGGGTGATTTTAGTTGTGATCGTGTAATATGACTGGTTATGTGAAAGAGTTTTAACCCTCTTGCATTTGCATTTTCCAGCCCAAAACTGCTCCTAGTATTACTATTTTGAGAAATTTAACCTAAAACTCACCTACTGCCTTTGAAAGTCTGTAGTGGACAAAGTTTCCACTGCAGCGCTGTCAAATTTAGTATGTAAAATCCTAATACATCATATTTCATAATGCAGAGATGTCACATGTTTGGGATGCATGTTGGTGTTATTGTCACCCTGTTTGTCACAAAACAATGGGACATCAAACGTTGACAATGTTACTATGATACACCAGACAGACAATAACATTGTCGCATGCATTTGTTTGTATAAATCATCAAAGGGTGGCCTACCTCAACTGGTAAACAGCAGTCCTGGTTCAGTAAATCCAGTTTGGGGTGTCACAAAGTGTCACATGATTGTCACGTACACAAACATGCAGCCAGGTAACTTTACAGTTTTTGTTTTTTCATCCTAAAAAGTGTGTTTGTCGTTACTGAACGATTATTAACACCGGAATATACACAGTCACAGAAAGAAGTAAAATCCATTATTTACACTCTAATGTGGTGTCTGGTCACACACAGCAGGAAGGTAAATGTCACCACTGTCACATGTCACTAATATGGGTGAATACTATTGTTGATCCCATGGTTTCTACCGTATTTGCCGCATGGTAGTCACGGAAACCGTCATTGTGCTGGAAGAGAGGGACGTCACAGAAGGAACACTTGAAGGAGGTCTCCGGATGTCGGCCTTTGGCTGTCTTGTGACCCACGTTGACACACTGACGACAGGTGCACTTTCGTCTTTCAATCTTCACCTGTTTATGGTGTCGATTGTTTCCTTCGCAATCGGGGCCTCTGCCACGTTTTGACCGTCTTCCACTTTTCTTCCTGCTGGTAAAGCCAGCACGGAGCTGTTCTGCCAGTCAGCCCTGAACCACAGGTGGTCATAGGTCTTCTTGGATGTCGGATTATATGGGTGACCTTTGCCAGGTGATGTAGGCCTGCACAATGATAAGGTTGACAAGGGAATGGAAGAGGTAACGCCACCACTTCTTATTCTGATGACCAACCGGGTAGTTAGCCTTGTGCTGGTCAGACTTGTCCACCCCTCCCATGTTGTGGTCGTAGGCCTTGATGACATGGGGTTGCGGCTTGTCGTCGCTGTCAGGTGCAGGTGTTGTCTTACTGGTGGCTGGTTGGTGCTGAGGAAGTAGATAGGGCGTTTATCTTTTATATGCTGTCGCCATCAGGGGCCCCTTCTGCATTTGAATCAGCTCTCCATGTTGTTTTAGGCGAGCCTTGGTCACCTCCTCTGGAAGCCCTTTGCGGTTGGACATCACTGTGGCACAGGCGTATGTCCCATGTTGTGACAGGTGTCACATGAGTGGCACAGAGGTGAAAAAACGGTTGAAGTACAGGTGTCGATTTTGCCCATAGTACTCTGATGCCATTTTGTCCACTACTTCATGTCCAAGGGGTACATTTGTATTAGTGCGGCTATGTTTGCCTGTGTAGATGTCGAAGTTGATGCAGTAGCCAGTGTCAGCGTCACACATCTCCCATACCTTTACACCCCACTTGGTTGGTTTGGCGGCATGTACTGTTTGAAAAATACTCGCCCTTTGAATCCTTTCATGGCTTCATCGACAGATAGGTCACGGCCTGGCTTGAAATTTTTCTTGAACAAGGGCAGAATCAAGTCGAGGAAGGGCCAGATCTTGTACAGTGGGTCATAGTTGGGACAGTCACGGCCAGGTGCGTTCTGTGTGTCTCTCAGGTGAAAATACTGGTTCAACTTGAGAAACCTTGTTTTTTTGACATCACCCCACTGATCCACGGCTCACTAAATCTGAGATCAGTCAACCAGTAGCACCAGAGTCTTGGCAGACGTTTGATCCCCATCATGATCAGTACAGCTACGAAGGCCCGCATCTTGGCAGGTGTCGTATCCTGCCAAAGTGGGTCAGGTTGTCCCCGCCTTGCCATCTGCTGCCCGGCGTACAGGTTCGTCTGGTCAGCAGCTGTGGTAAAAAAACAACTGCGGCAGGAACAGAGAAAAAAAATATTCAAGAGGTGTAGCTGTGTCTGGCAAATCATGATTTGGCCCAGTCTCCTCCTCAAAAGGCTGAACCCTGGGTGCGGAAGTCGCTGGTTGCCATGTGGTCACAAAAACGCAGACAAAGGCACATCATCATCTTCATCACTTTCTTCCCCTTCTTCTCCCACTTCCTCTCTCTCCCACATCCACATCACTTTCATTTAACTCCTCTCTTTCATATCTCTCTACTTCTTGTAATATATCATCCAACTCCTCTTTCGTATAATCAAAAAAATCACCGTCGGTAGAAACACTAGCAGACGCCATTTTCAGAAACAAGGCGATGCTGTCTGCAGCAAAGGAATGCGGTCAGTTCACGACCCTTGTCTTTGTGAATGAATCGTTTCCCACACCCCATACTACTGCTAAGATTTTATTGGACCCTCTCAGGGATGCCCATTTGTTTTTAGCCAGCCTTGACTTAAAACGAGCTCGCAGTGTGTGAGGGAAAGTAACGTGGCACGCGCGGCCATTTACGGCCGTAACGAACACCACGGGAGATAATCAGAGCGGCCGGATACGGGCGAAACAAATGCAAGAGGGTTAAACAAACATTCATTCACGAAGAGAACTGAGTGGCATTTGGATGTATCTGTATTTCGTCGATAACTCCCGCTTCTTCGAAAGTTGAAGGTAAGAAAAACTCTATTTTCTGTTGATGGAATACTAAAATTTATTCCATGGAATACTAATGGTTCAATTTTGAGGTAGGCGGGTCTGTCAAGACCTGCATTCTGCACATGAGATTGCATACAAAGTCCAAACAGAGGAATACAGTTGGGATTTTCTTCAAATTTACTTTGAAACTGAGCATTGAAAACACAGTCATAAGCAGGCTTTTGCAGTTCAGAGAACAATCTGAGACAGTAATTGAAGGATAGTTTCAGCCTGCGGTTGGATAATGAGCATTCAACTGCCTCTGCATACAGGCTGTACACAGGGGTGGTGCAGAATGCTCCAAGACAGACATGAAGCCCATGATGATGAATAGGATCCAAGAGTTTCAGATTAGAGGGTCTCACAGAGCCATACACAGCACAGCCATAGTCCAGTTTAGAATGGGCCAAGGCTCTGTAGAGGTGCAGCGAAGTTTTCTTATCAGCGCCCCAGTCAGTGTGTACTACGACCCGCAGAATGTTCAGAGCTTTCTGATAAGAAGTTTTTAAGTGTTTAATGTGACTAAGAAAACTGAGCTTTTAGTTGAAAATAACTCCCAGAAATTTGGTGGCTGGAATGGATGTGGCTTTTGGTACCTTGGTCATATAAATGGTAGCTTTTTTTTTCCTAAGCTGTAGCCTATATTGTGCTAGCATTGCTTTTGATGCCTCCCTGGTCATTTATTGTACTAACCTGTAGCCGCATTGTACCAACATTTCTTTTGCTGTCTGGATCATTTATTGTGCTAACCTTCAGCCCCGACATATTCTGCTAACATTGCTTTTTTTGCCACGGTCATTTATTGTGCTAATCTATAGCCCACATTGTGCCAGCATTGCTTTTCTGCCCTGGTAATTTATTGCCTGAACCTATAGGCCACATTGTGATAACAATGTTTTTTTTTTATTGCCATATCATTTATTGTGTTAACCCAAAGCCCACATTGCGCTTGCAATGTTTTTATTGCCATGTCATTTATTGCCAGATTGTGCAGGCAATGCTTTTGTTGCCATGTCATTTATTTTGTTAACATATAGCCCACATTGTGCAGGCAATGCTTTTATTGCTGTGTCATTTATTGTGTTTACCTATAGCCCACTTTGTGCAGGCAATGTTTTCATTTCTATGTCATTTGTTGTGTTAACCTATAGCCCACTTTGTGCAGGCAATGTTTTTATTGCTGTGTCATTTGCTGTGTTAACCTATAGCCCACATTGTGCTTGCAATACTTTTGTTGCCCTGGCTGTTATAGTGCTAACATATAGCTCACATTGTGCCAACATGATTTGTTGCCCCTGATTTATTATGCTAACGTTATAGTTTTCATTGTATTTATATTGTCTTTGTTGCCCTAGTCATTTATTATGCTAACATCTAGTCCTTATTGTACTAACATTGTCTTTGTTGCCCTGATCATTTATTGTGGACCTGTAGCACACATTGTGCCAATGTGTCTTTAGGTGCCAGGGTCATTCATTATGCTAACCTGTAGTCCACATTGTGCTCACATGATTTGCGTGCCCAGGTCATTTATTGTTCTGAATTGTAGCCCTGTTCACGTGTTCAGCTAACCTATTGCTCATGTCATGCCAACATGACTTTTTTTTGCCAATTTTCTGTTGTGCTAACCTGTAGATTACCTGTGCCAACATCGCTTATTGCCTTAACACATAGTTCACATCATGCTAAAATCTTCTTACTGCTGCATGTTTTGCATTGGGAAAAATGAGATAAAAATGCTTGCTTCTATTCACAGTGTCTCCAGACCAAATCTGAAATGAGAGGCTGTTATCCAGAGTGACTCCTACACAGTAGAAATTGAGGAAGCATGCCAGCCTTTCAGCATAGGGCAGCTGTCATCAATTGTTGAGCAAGGAAATCCTTTCTCCACGCTTCTTGACCACCACCTTCCTCCATCCCTCTTCTCTTCAGTCCCTTCCCCTCATCACCCGTTAGAAATATCGAGACACATGTACACGCACACACTAATACAAACACATGCACTTACACTAGCAAACAAATAACAGCAACTACAAGAACAGTAACCAGTAAAAAAAAATGTTTTTGTTCTGTTTTTGCATTGCAGCTACAACAGTTGATGAAGACAGTGCCAGGGACATTCACCAACACCCAGGTCCTCAAAATCTGTGACCTGACCACTCTTGCTGGGCGTAAAGTGGCCGCCAAAGCCATTTGCAACAATTCCATGCACATGGACAAAGCTGCATCTCCATAGAGCTCTAGTCAATGGGCAATTGAATTTTTGATGAAGCGGTATAGATTCAAGTGTAAAATTGCTGTCTGATAAAGATTTACTTGGAAACACTGAAAAAATCAAGATTATTGCATTGTCTATGACATTAAGACTGAACTTAACAATTGTCTGCAGTTATTTGGGGCACTAAACAGTGAAAATTGACTGGGTTTGAATTGTGGTCCATGATCAGAGATGCTGAATCCAGATCATGTGAATCAATTTGGGGAATTTGTCCAACCATTTTATTTTTTTCAATCGAATGCTGTTGTGATAATAAAATGATTGAGCTTTGAAATTTTTTAGACATGAAATTTGTATGATTCACGAATCTGTATTTGTTAACTCTGTTGTTCTGTTGTTTGATGCAAGTGGTTAAATGGAAATGGCAGCATCACTGACGGACCCATTTCAATGCAGTGATGATTTTCTCAATCAAATTCACGTGGGTCATTTATGGATTATTTGCCTCTTGTCAATGTTTTTTTTTTTATCTTTATTGATTTATCATTTATTTATTTTAGTCCTGTAGGCTGTGAAGCTGAAATAATGTTCAAACTGTGATTCATGCTTCAGCAAATTAGGCATTCTCTGTAACCGACTTGATTCATAGAATTTAATTATAACTTCTATATTTCAGCTCTGATCAAGAATTTGTGTCTTGTTGATGAAAGGAACATAATGTATCTGTACTTTATCAGGAGTCGAGAAAGGCTTAAAAAAAGTGTCATTATACTGCAACTCCTTCACGGACACTTTCAGAAGAGAAATGGAATCATAGTACTGGACTCTAAAAAAAAAAAAAAGAGGAGGGTAAAACATAAACCCAGCAGGAGGGGGATGGATGAATCAAAATAAGGTATTGGGAGAGTACTAGTCACAACAGACCATGCATTATTGACTGCTGCTCTAGCCAGAGAAGATTCTGAATCATCAACATCATAACATTCATCAGCATGAAAAAACATTCTCACCTTGCTTGACAGATTCTCATTCACTCATATATACACAGAACATACTTAATACATATGGTCAGAGTGAGACCCTGCTTGTAAACCTGGATTTAACCCTTCCACACCACTGACTCCCCCCACCCCCCCACTTAGAGTTACCCCGGGTAGTAGTTACTCTTCATCACATGGCATTTAGGGGTAGAGGGCGCAGAGCTTGCTGGGAGAAGATGCTGGCCTGTCTCCACTGGGCATGGGACTGTAGGCTGAACAGTAAAACAGGTTGCTTCCATTGCCAAAACAGGCAGATCATCGAGATGTTCAAGACAAGAGCCAAAAATTGTGTGCCATGTTGAACCAGTCTAACTCTCATGCAAGTTTCATGGAAAGAAAATGCAGAAAAAAGCTGGAGCAGCTGACCCAGGTTCCATAAAGGCCAAGGTCAGAGACAGCTTTCTGGCCCAATGAGCAGGTTCTTGAAGTACAAGGAGGAGAGAAGAAACACCAGTCAACTCAGTAGATGTCAGGGCACTCTGTGACAATAGTGACTGTAAAGTATAGGTTTCTGGTATTTCTCCATTGGCCCAGATGAAGTGTTTTGCTCCTGAAAAAGGAAGGCAGACTCAGATGACGGCTTCGGAGAATCCATGATGGAAAGCGAAGTCGAGAAGGCCAGTCAAGGGCATGTTTTCTTGACTAGGAAAAGGAGAAAACTGAATTCAGGCTACATCGAGTGTGAACGTACCAAGGGAGACTACTCCTCTTAGTCTGATGTTAAATGGAAGAGTTGTCTCCCTGTTCTCTATTTGTAATCTTTTTATGGGAATCATAATGTAATGTATTGTTTCATGCCTAGTGGAGAAAAGACATTTGTTTGTACAGATAAGTATGAAGAAAATGCTGTTTTGGCAAAAGCATAGATCAACAAAGGGATACATCGTATTGCCATTTTTTGCTTAAGAATAGCCAGTTTATTTCTCATGTGTGCAATATAAACAAAACTTGTCTCTCTGCTGTTATTGATTTCCATTTTCAGGGCTTAACCCACTGCACCTTCTAGTTTTTTCAAGACTTGCCCCACTGCTAACACTGATTTTCATTTTAAAGACTGACTTTGCTGCATTCACTGACTTCTGTTTCCAAGACTCGCCCCATTGTAGGTTAAAAAAAAAATGAACCCACTGAATTCTATTTCCAAGAATCACCCCACTGTAGTCATTGAAAAGCTGACCCCACTGCTGTCATTGACTTCTGTTATCATGATTTGCCTCACTGCAGCCACTAATTTCCAGTTCCATACCCACCTTGCTTCTTTAGCTGATAGACTTTTTCAAATTCACTTATTGCAGGCAAGGATTTTTTCGTCTCAAGATTTGTTCAGTTGGGGTTTCTGATTTATTGATTCCAGGTTTCGTCCACTCTAACCATCGACTTTCATTTTTCAGATGCCCCAGTGCCACCAGCCACTGATTTCTATTGTAAGACTTGGCCCACTGCAGCTTTTGATTTTGCTCAGTGTTTGCTGCAATCCAGTGCTAATGCAGACATTGACTCTGTTGTGCTGAATTTAAGCCATGTAGGACTTTATAAAAAAAAAAAAAAAAAAAGGAATCCTTATTCTTGAACTTATGAATCAAGTGATTGACATTTGGCCACTATCTTCTATTAACATCACTGGTGAGTAATATTTATATATTGCATCCTATTTTGTTTTGATGGTTTACTGATTTTAAGATGTATTCTAAGTACTTGGCACAACATTTTCAAAACTTGGAAAGAGAGGGGGTTAGTTACCGCCAAGGACACCGACAGAGTACAGGACTAGACACAATGCATTTCGACCTCTTAGGTCTTCTTCAGGTGAAAACAAACAACATATAGGACAGAAAATGATTTGGAGACAAACAGAAGAAGTGAAGCCAAGTGGCTATATTTTCTTCTTGTCACTGTCCTAAATGTGATTTGTTTTCGCCTGCAGAAGACCCAAGAGGTCAAAATGCATTGTGTCTAGTCCTGTACTCTGTTTGTCTGTGTTCTTGGCAGTAACTAACCCCCTCCCTTTCCAAATTTTGCTTCATTTTCCGCCTTCAGTCACTCCATTTTGAAACACAACATTTTCAGTTTGATATTTAAGCTGTAAGTCATGCTTTGTCATTTTTGGAGTCTTGTTGTATTGAAGTTAATTATTAACTTTGTTTTCAAGGAGAGGCCACAAAAGTGTCTCGGCAAGACAAATTTTCCTCAGCAGCTGAGGGGTGTTTCCCCCAAAGACCCCCAGCACGGTGTTGACCCTGCACCCCACCGGGGGCCTAAAGCGGCCCCCTGAACCCTTGTCTTTTCAGTATAGCTATGATTTTCTGCTCCCACCCCTGCAAATGTACATTGTAAAGATAATGATAATAATAATGTTAATTTATATAGCGCCTGTTTTCTAAAAATTAGGGCTCTGAGCACTTTACATAACCAACACATAGTAAAGTTATATGATAAGACATTACAAGCTGATAACAAGACAGGAGCTTACTTTACACAAATGCAATAACAAGGAACATAATGCAAATATATACCACATTAATGTATAAAACATAATTTATGCAGGCCTACACCCAAGTATCCCCCCTCCCCCCTTACACACATGTGCACACACATGCGCGTGGGGAGCACACACACACACATGCATGACCACGCACCCACGCTCACAGAACACGCATGCATTGCATGCACTCACTCACATCAATACAGCCTGCACACACAAGTGACACAATCACCAGCCACTCATACATGCGTGGAAAAAAAACACTAGGCACTCGGAAGGTTAATTGGGAAGGGGGGGTGATGTGGAGGTTAAACTATTGAAAGAAGTTTGTTTTCATGGCAGATTTGAAAGAAGAGGGTGAAGGTGGGTGTCTGACACTGATGGGAAGTATATTCCAGACAGCGTGTCCCTGGAAGGAGAGAGAACATTGACCAAAAGATTTTGTGCTGACAGAAGAATGTGCAAGAGGCGGCTGTTGGCAGGGGAACAAAGTTGACGGGATGAGGTGTAGATGTGGAGGATGTCTGAGAGATATTGTGGTCCATCCAGTACCAGAAACAGAAGAGATATAGGTAAAAGCCAGCTTGTAGTCAGTTGGACTCTGAACTGGAAGCCAGTGGAGGTACTGCAACAGAGGAGTGACATGTTGATGTTTAGATGCTTTGCAAACAAGCCTGGCAGCCCTGTTCTGGACCTTATCGAGTTGGTACTTTGGTGAGCCAGCCAAAAGACTGTTGCAGTAGTCCAGCCTTAGGGGAACTAGGGAACAAACCAGAGTTTTTTGTGGCTTCAGTGGAAAGGAAGTGTCTGATTGAACTAGAAGTATTTCCAGGTATGCTGCTTTACAAACATTAGACACGTGGTGCTCAAAAGAAAGGGTGGAATCAAAAGGCACACCAGGGTTGCGAGCCTGGAATGAGAGCTGAATATCAAAATTTCCGACACTGATGGAAGAAGGAAGGGAAGTATGATCCTGGAGTTTGGGAGGAGCAAGGAGAAGAACTTCAGTTTTTATCATTCAACTGCAGCTTATTCAATGTTATCCATTCCTTCAAATCTTGGGAACAGCTTTGAACATCACTGACAACATCCTTGAGTTCAGATACAGTGCTTGACTTGTGCATCTGAGTGTCATCAGCAAAGCTCTCATGCAGCAATGAGAGCTGCTGATTGGTAATGTCAGACCCATGTGGAACACCACAGATGAGAAGTGTAGAAGATAAATTATGTCACTTTTTCTGGCTTTAAATCAGCTATATATGGGTATATATAAGAAAGAAAAATTGATGTGAAAATACTGGTAAATATTTGAATAGGCATATATGTTACTAAAAACTCACCTCAGCTTGTAAAGGGTCAAAATCATAACATTTTTATAGAATCATATTCGTCCGAAATGCTGTACAAATGAGGACATAAAACTGAATGTTAAAAATTTCTGGGAAAAACTCTCTTTTCATGTCTTAGCAAAACTTCTGACATAAACATTAAAAGGTTACACTTACACATAAAACACAGACGACTTGGGACTAATGTTGTACTGATGAAAATTGGTGTACTGAATAGTGATGTATGTATTTCTGTAGCATGGTTAAGGATAGCATTGCACATCTGTTTTGGCACTGTACAGTCACTCAGCATTTTGGGGAAATGCTGGTGGATTTAATGAATGAAAAATGTCTGATTGCATGTAATGTGTGGATAACTTAACCATTAGGGATAATTGATTTTGACAAAAATATACATGTATATCATGTATTTTATTTCATAGTAGTATTTGCACTATGGTTTTGTTGTTGTTTTTTTTTATCGTCTGTTGCATCTCCTGGGGCACAGGCTGCCAACCAAGGACCTCCAGGCATCTCTGTCCTGAGCTCTTCTTTTCAGCTGGTTCCATGTCGTCCCCCCAAGTTCCTGATGTCAGCTTCCAGGTCCTGGCGCCAGGTTTTCCTTTGCTGACCTCTTTTTCACTTTCTTTTGGGGTTCCATGTCAGGGTTTGTCGGGTGGTGTTGCTTGCAGGTTTCCACAGTGTATGTCCAGTCCAGCTCCAACGTCATTTCTTGATTTCCTGTTCTGGCAGTTGAATTGTTCTCTCTCACAGAACTCGTTGTTGTTGATGGTGTCTAGCCATCACATGCAGAGAATTTTGCACAGACAGTTGTTGATGAACCTGCACTTTCTTGGTGGTGGCGACTGTTGTTCTCCAGGTCTCTGCTCCGTACAGTAGAACTGCCTTGATGTTGGTGTTGATTGAGTTTTTTGGAGTGCCAGATATTCCATAGCTGTTTGAACTCTGCCCTGGCCTTTCCGATCCTTGCTCTGACGTCAGCATCTGTGCCCCCCTGTTTATCAATGACACTGTCTAGATAGGTAAAGGCTTCTACTACCTCATCTAGCACCTCACTGTCCAGCATGATTGAATTGATGCTGACTGCGTTGGTCTTGAGAATCTTGCTCTTGTCTTTATGGATGTTGAGCCCTATTTGTGCTGAAGTGACTGCTAAATGGCTTTTCTTCTCTTGCATTTACTGTTGAGTGTGTGAGAGTAGTACCAAGTTGTTGGCGAAGTCCAAATTGTCGAGCTGCGTCCAGGGTGTCTGCTGGATCCCATGTCTTCTCTGAGCTGTTAGTCTTCATGATTCAGTAGATTGCCAGCAGAAAAAGAAATGGTGAAAGTAGGTAACCTTGTCTGACACCAGTCCTCACTTAGAATGCCTTCATGAGCTTCCCTCCTTGGATGACCCTGCTGGTCAGACCTTTGTATGAGTTTCTGATGATGGTGGTGATCTTGGCTGGCATACCGTAATGTCAGAGAAAGTTCCACAGGCCTATGCTGTCAAAGGCTTTCTTGTAGTCAATAAATATGACAAACAGGGATGAGTTACACTCTTTCGATTGCTCAACAATGATGCAAAGCATTGCAATCTGGTCTGTGCAGGATTGATCCTTGCAAAAGCCAGCCTGCCGGTTGCAAAGTTGGGCTTCAACAGGATGCTTTAACCTGTTCAAAATAATTCTGTTGAAAACCTTTTCCTGGCATAGACAGCAATGTGATTCCTCTATACTTTACTTAGTTGCTAAGGTTGCCTTCCTTGGAAATCTTGATAAGGTATCCCTCCTTCCAGTCTGCTGGCACTTGTTTGTCTTCCCAGATTATTGAAGAGAGGAAAAGCATGTTTACTGTGGTCTTTCTCTGTGTCTGTCTACAGCACTTCTGCGGGGATGTTGTCAGGTCCTGCCGCCTTTCCATTCTTCAACTGTTTGATGGCCTTTCTGATTTCTTTGGTTGGTGCACTGCAAGCAGGCGTGAGTCAGCCTCTTTGATATCTGGAGGGTTCTCTGGCGATGGTCTATTCAAAAGCTCCTCAAAGCGCTCAAGCCATCTATTCTGCTTCTCTTCTCCTGTGAGTTGTTTTTCCTCTCTGTCTTTTATTGGCATTCTGGCTTCCTGTATTATCCTGCCAGATTCTTGATGTTGTCATGTTTCCCCTGTTTGCTGCTTGCTCGGCTCGGCTTCTGTTGCTAGGTCATCTGCATACTTCCGCTTGCCTGCTCTGATGCCCTTTGCTTACTTGTTTACTTCAGTGAGTTCTGCTTGTGTTTTGGTCTTCTCTGCTCTTGTTCGGCTGTTGTTGATTCCCATCTTCTTCACTTTCCTCTGTTGGATCTTGCATAGGCTTTCTGCCGAGATCCATTCCCTGTGCTGGTGCTTATTGTGGCCAAGCATTAAGACTTCCTGGCATGTTGATGTTACTGCCTCCTTGATCTTCTTCCATTTGTCCTCTAGGGTACCGTCTTCTTCTTCCAGCAGTTCTTGCAGTACTTGAAACTTGTTCCCAAGAATTGTTCTATATTCTTGGATCTTGTTAGTATCTCTCATGAGAGTTGTGTTGTACTTGTGTTGTATTGCATGTGCTATCATCCATTTCTTCTTCAACTTAAGCCTGGTCACAACGAGGTGGTGGTATGAAGCCACGTCTGCTCTTCTCTTTGCCCTCACACATCCTGCATGGATCTGAATTTCTTGTTGATGCAGATGTGATCAATCTGGTTTTCTGTTGTGTGATCTGGTGATACCCAGGTGGCCTAGTGGATGTTCTTGTGGGGGGAAAACGCTGCCACCAATGACAAAGTTGATGAGTGCGCACAGATCTGCCAGTCGTTCACCGTTCTTCCCCAAAGATAAGAGTATGGCTGCCTTAATGGCAGGATAAAAAACGATCATGCACACAGAACTCCACTCCCTTTGTAAGGTAGATGGGATTAATACTTGCCTGTCCATGTAGGGAGTGTCGGCAGGAGTATCAGCCTGCGTAAGCAGAAGAAGAGAGAAAGTTCACTGTTCTCGTTCATGTCCCCCAGTCCATGACGTCACTTGATGTTCTTGTACCAAGTGTTGTCCTTTACAATCTTGGCATTAAAGTCCCCCATCAGAATGGTGATTTCTCTCTCTGCATATTTTTCTGTGATGGACTGCAGTCTATCGTTGAACTGGTCCTTGTCAGTTTCATCACTGTCATTTGTAGGAGCATAGCACTGTATCACATTCATTTTGATCTTCTTCTGGTCTGAAGAAAGCCGTGATGATTCTTGGGCCATGGGCTTCCCATCCAATTAGCTGTCTCTGAGCTGTTTTAGACTACGTCAGTGCGAGTCTTTGAGTATGGGGGGCATTGTCTTATGTCCTGAGTACAGCAGCATCTCTCCCGAGGTCAATCGTTTCTGTCCAGACTGTCCAGCTGGTCTCGCTGACTCCAAACAGGGTTATGTTGTAGTTCTCCATCTCTGCAGCTACTTGGAATGTTTTTCCTGCCTCATGCATAGTCCTGACATTCCATGTTCCGATGTTGGCTGCCCTGGTTGAAAGAAAGGCTGTCAGCCTTGTGGCTTTCTGAGACCTCAGGCTTTCACCACATGGTGTAGTACATCTCTTCCCAGGGCTGAGATGTCGGTTTGGTCCTTGGTTGGCATTTCTGTAGCTGTGTTTTCGTTTTATAGAGTCCAGAGCTGGCACACCCCCACCCCTTCTCTTTTATCCAGGCAGGCTTGTTTCCCAAAAAGGGTCTCTTGGTGGAGTTAAACACTATGTATATCACAGTAAAATAGAAAAGATTCTCCAACACTGCATCATGTATTTTATTTCATTGTAGTATTTGCTAAACACTATGTATATCAGAGTGAAATAGAACAAAATCTCCTACACTGCAAGCATTCTAAAAAAAATTAAATAGAGATATTGTATGGAAGAGTAGGTTGCTCAAAAAAAACTTTTTGTGAAGATACGAATATGAAGATTTTATTTCTAGATGGCTCCCATATAAGCCGATAATTGCAGACCCAAACTGAATTATGAACGCATGCTAACTTTGTACATTATAGTGTACATAATTGTAACAGTCAAGATGGGGATCCATTGTGATGTTCCAATCACCCACACAAATAATATCATTGGTATCATAACTCCTTATGTTTTCCTTAAGCGTGCTGTAGAATAGTGGATCATCTTTATTTGGCCCATACACATTAACCAAGAGAAAGTGTTTTTCAAATGTACTAAATGCTACAATTATGAAGTTACCATCCTTATCTCGTTGGACGTTTGTTATTTTGAATTCAAAATTTATTTGAAAATAATACAGCTACACCTCTGGAATTTGACCGATATGAGGCAAATAAGCATTTGTAGCCCCATTCTGCAGTTACATATTTCTCAAGTTTCTTGGTAAAGTGGGTGTCCTGTAGACAGTAAACTGAATGATTTTGCTGTTTTAAATAATGAAAGATATCCCTACGTTTATGTATGTCACCTAGACCTTGACAATTTAAGGACGCAATATTTAGACTATCCATGGCGATTGAAAAAACATTTCAAGTATACAAAGCATAGAACACAGGAGGTTAACACAATGGAAAACAAGAATGAAGCCCAGTTCTTCCATAAATCACAGCTTATATAACAATAATCTTCATTGAGTATATTGACGCACTGCTTCCCACAGTCTGTTACACAGAAACACATATCAACAGATACAAATATGAAAAAAGTGTACATAATCCCTGCATGAGAGATCTGAAAAAATACGTAAAAGATATCGTAATCTACTTGACCACCGCAAGCGAGCATTGAGTGCAAATGACTTTAAAAAAAAGAAAGAAAAAAAAACAAGTGTTGATTGTGTCGACCGACGTTTCAGATGAAAAGAAGAAAGAAAGGTTTAAGAAATAAGAAATATTCTCATTATAGTCTGAAAGGAAAAATATGAAATGCGACGCAAAGTAGACATGAATGGACAAGATGAATTATGAAAAAGAAAGCAGACGGAGGTCGGGTGAGGACTGAACAGATGAGCCAGGGGGGTGGTGGTGTAACTACGGTCCAGGTTGTAAAAAAATAATAGTATAGGGGGGAACACACACACACACACACACACACACACACACACACACAAGCCAGGAAAGGAAGGGGCCATCAAAAAAAAAAAATCCTTTTGTGTATTAAAAAAAAAAAAAAAAAAAAAAAAAAGTTAAAAAAAAATAAATAAATACAAGTGTCATATCTTGAGATACAAGCTGTTTTTCTTTTGACTAAGATGAGAGAGAGGGAGAGAGGGAGCAGTTGAAGAGCGTGTGTTTCGTTTAATTTGGAAAAAAAAAAAAAAAAAAAAATCACCTACAAGGCTACAAGGCCACCCTATCCCCTCCCAATTCATGACATGAGTTTTTCTCACTCACATAATCGGAAAGCAAGAGAAGAACTCATAAACATGACAGAAGAAATCGGGTTGGCAGACATATGGAGGGAAGAGAATCCGGAATGTAGGAGATATACCTGGCGTAAACGAACTCCACTTAAGCAAAGTCGATTAGACTTCTTTTTACTATCTGAGTATTTTATTTCTTATTATGAAAATTCTGATATTGAACCAGGTTATCGATCTGACCATTCGATGGTTACATTATGTTTGAAATTCGGTAAAAGTGACAAATCTAAAGGATTCTGGAAATTCAATGTATCTCTACTAAAGGATAAACAGTATGTAGATGAAATTAATGAATTTATTGTAAATGTGATAAAAGAACACATAGTTGATCAATCAGCAATACAAGATGAATCAGTATTGTCTGAGTTAATACAATCTGGACTCAAATTTAAATTAAAAGACAAAGTCTTCCTAGATTTCCCTTAATGAAAATAAGAGGTAAATCAATAGCTTATACGCTACAATGAAAAAGAAAAAAATGTCAGAAAAAGAAATCGAAATCACCAAAAATATAAAGAATCTTGAGAGGATAGAGAATAAAGGAGAAGCTGAAATAATTATGATTGGAGAAAAAAATCAAGAATTAAGAGCAATCAGGGATAAAAAAAAAAAAATGGAAGGTGTACTGTTACGGTCAAAGGCGAGGTGGATCGCAGATGGTGAAAAAATCTCGAAATACTTTTGTAACCTGGAAAAAGAAATTATATTAGTAAACAAATGACCAGACTAGTGACCAAAGATGATGAAGTAATAAAAGAACAGAAAGATCTTTTAAACGAAGTTAAAACTTTCTACGAAAAAACTTATACAAGAAAAAGGTAACTGAAAAATGCAAAATAAAAAAACTTGTGTTAACACAATTCCAAAGTTATCTGAAGATGATAAACAAATGTTGGAAGGGGAAATCACTTTAGAAGAAGCAAGTATAGCTTTAAAGAATATGAAACATGGCAAAAGCCCAGGTACAGATGGGTTTTGTGCTGAATTTTTTAAGTTCTTTTTGGAAAATACTGGGCCATTGGTGGTAAGATCTATCAATGAATCGTATAGAGACGGAGAATTTTCGGCGACACAGAAGGAGGGACTGATTATTTCTATACCAAAAGGTGATAAACCTAAAGAATTTGTAAAAAACTGGCGTCCCATCTCCCTCCTAAATGTAGTTTACAAGATAGCTTCCTCGTGTATTTCCAAGAGAATCAGAAATGTTTTACCTTCTATTATTATTAGTGAAGACCAAACAGGTTTCATGGCTAACAGATATATGGTGACAATATTAGACTGATTTATGATTTGATTAATTACCTAAATGCAAGAAATCTCCCTGGTCTGTTGCTATCTATAGATTTTGAAAAAGCCTTCGACTCCCTCGACTGGGATTTTATGTTCAATGTGCTAAGGGTTTTTTGGTTTCGGTAACAGTATATGCCACTGGATAGAAACCTGCTATAAAGATATTAAATCAACAGTCACTGTAAATGGCCAGACTGCGCAATGGTTTAAAAATAGAAGGGGGTGTAGACAGGGAGATCCTATATCTCCTTACCTATTTATAATATGTGCAGAAATTCTAGCGATAATGATAAAGGAAGACAAGAACATAAAAGGTATAAAAATAAACGATATAGAACACAAAATAGTTCAGTTCGCTGATGACACTCAGCTAATAAACATTGTGACAAAACTTCATTTGAACGATCTATGAATGTCCTTACCACGTTTGGCAGAATTTCAGGCCTACTCTTGAATATGAAAAAAAAAACGCAATCAATATGGCTTGGGTGTTATAAAAACTCGAAAAAAAGATACTGTCCTCATCTGAAAATGATATGGAATCCTTCTAAATTCAAAATACTGGGTGTTTGGTTCACTCAAGACTTAAAAGAATGTGAAAACTTAAATTATAATGACAAATTTTCGGAAGTTAAAACATTATTCAAAATTTGGTCTCAGAGAAAGTATAACGCCAGTCGGAAGAGTTGCTGTTCTCAAGTCCCTTATTCTATCAAAAAAACTTATACACCTCTGGATTTTGCTACCTAACCCTCCTGACCTTTTGATTCAAAAACTTCAAAAGATGTGTTTCAGCTTCATTTGGAATGGCAAACAAGATAGAATAAGCAGGAAAACAGCAGTGAAGACTGTAAAGCAAGGTGGTTTAAACATACCTGATATTAAAAAATACATTAATGCTTTGAAACTTCTGTGGATAAGAAACTTTAAAAACCACAAGTCATAAATGGAAGACATCGTTTTTAAAATTATACCTGTTCAGTGATATCGAATCGAAATTATGGACCAGGGTACGGTTCTGGATACACAAGTGTTAATTCATTTTGGAAAGACACGTTTACAGCCTATCGGGAATTTTGTCTTTGTGTGACACCCGAGACATTAAATGAACTACTTGTTGAACCCGTATTTTACAATGACATGATAAAAGTAGGAAATGCGGTAATCAAGCAAAATAAGTTAGTCGAGAAAGGGATATTCGCAATAAAACACTTTTTGAAACCAAATGGACAATTTATGAACTTTAGAGAGAATTTAGCATTAATGTTGACTACACCATAGATTTTATCTCATACAATGGATGGATTTCTTCAATGAAACAATTCATAAGGAAAACGGGTATGAAAATAGATAATAACAGAGACATAAGTCATAACACACCGAAGGCTTTAAATACTATTATGAAGGAAAATAAAGGAGCCAAACAGTTCTATGAAATTTTCATTCAAGATGAGCGCAAGCCAAATTGCTGCTACAATGGCTAAACAAACTGAATTCTGAAATCCATTGGAATAAAGTATTTACTCATGTCCACAAAATCAAAGATATAAAATTAAAATGGCTACAAATTCGAATCATACACAGAATTATTGGTACAAATATTGTCTTAAATGCTATGGGCTTAACAAACACGACAAGTTGTACTTTTTGTAATGAAGAGAGAGATTCGGTCCAACACTTTTTATGGATGTGCAACCACGCTCAAACTTTTTTTGGACAGAAGTTGAAAAGTTATTAATGAAAAATGTCGAAACACAACTAATATCAAAATCACACGAGATATCGTTATTTTTGGAATAGATCAACGTGTGAAAACAGAGAGTTTTTTTTTTGATTTCATTATTATGCTAGCTAAACTTCATATATATAAGTGCAAAATCAAAACACAAAGACCAAATGCTTCAATTTTTCAGAGTCAATTGAGCAATAGATATAAAATCGAATTGTTTAATGCTAAAGTCAACAACAATCTAAACCATTTTCATGCTACATGGAACAACTACTACAGGCCAATGATTCTTCAAGAAAACACTTCCTTAAGCTCTTGATCTAATACACATTTTCATATGCCCAGTCTTCTTTCTTTCACAACCTCCCTCTGAAATGGAGAGAGTGAGGAAGGAGAGGAAACAGTAAGTTGTTAAATCTCACAAAAGATGATGTCACTCTTTTTTTTCCCACTTTTTTTTCCCGTTGTCTAAACTTATGTACGCATCTATGTTTATCTTGCTTGCTTGTTTGTTTTGTGTTTTGTTCCTTCTTAAAAAAAAAAAATGTTTTTGGACATATGCCATTAACTGTTTATACAGAAATGAAGCATAGCTGTCTTGAACTATTACAATGTTGCCCAGCGCAGCCCCAGTGGAAACTTCGCAGAACCTGCAAAAACCCAAACACGTCAACTTTCATATATGATTGGCTTGCCCCCCTCTCTGTCTGTCTGTCTGTCTCTGTCTCTCTCTCTGGCAGTTAGGTTCTTTTTATCTGTTTTTTTTTTGAGAGTGTAAATAAAAGTTGTAATTAAGAATGTTATGTGGTTCATTTTCATATATATCATTTCTGTTTTACACAATATGTTTCCTGTATGAATTATTTTGAGAAATGTCTTGAATGAAGATACCTTCTTGGCCAAAAAAAAAAAAAAAAAGGTAATACAGGCATATGATGCCTGTTCAGTGTGTCAGTAAGACTACTCCAGTCACAGAGGATTGCAGATCTGAATAGTCTAAATAGATCTGTAGCGCTTGCCTTTTGTCCAGGATTTTCAGTAATAATGCATGTTGTTGAAAGTAATGTAATTTGTGGTTTGGATTGAACAGTGCATTTTTTTTTTTTCATTATTTGTACATCTGTATTTAATGTTATTCCACTGTCAACTCTATCATCTGCTGGGGTGACACCCACAAACTTGTACTTTCACCACTGAATGGCTGCCTGTCTTCTTCAGACAGCCAAGTTTCTTGGAAATTTCGTTGGCAGGAACAGGTGAGTATACAAGTAATGCTGCTGTATACAGCTTGCCATGACTGATTACTAGGGGTAATGAAAACATTGTTTAGGTATTGTTGAATGACAGCAGGAATGTAACTTAGAGTACTATGGACATGGACATGGACAGGTCATCATGGTAGGATCATTATAATAGGGTCATCAGGGCTGTGTAGGGTGTTTTTATCAGCATATGATCGTTTCTGTGTGGAATATATCTGTTGTGTGTATGCTGTCTTTTTTGTGTGTGTGTGTGTGTGTGTAGGGAGGCGCAGTGAGTCATTCTCCCATTCCAACAGTCACTGAAGTCAACCTGCCAGTGAGCATCAGTGTCCTTAAATTTCAAAACTACAGTCACAATGATCACACATCTTCAACATTCCTGTATTGTATTCCATTTTTAGGGAGTCACAACATCACAACAAAATTTGAAGAAAAATGTACTTATTGTGGTTAATATCACATACTGCACCCGCTCCAGCACACACCCACAATATATACTGCTCAAAACAATTTAAGAGCCAGTTGAAAACATTAACACACAATTCAACCAAAAAACAAAATAACTTCTTCAAACAATTTAATTGAAAATTCATCATGAAACAATACAATGACATCAGAAAATAGCAAATAACAGCTGCTCAAAAACGACTTCATGGGCTTAATTGATGAACACCTTAATTTCAGAAATTAGAATAGTCAAATCAAATGACAATCAATGTCGATACTCAGTATGGCCGCCATTAGCGCGGAAACGAGCTAGACATCTCTGTCTCATAGAGTCCGCAAGTCTCCTGAGAGTCAGCTGGGGGATGTTGTTCCACTCCTGCTGCAGAAGTCGAAGAGCTGGCCCAGGTTCACTGGAGACATCTCTGTCTCATAGAGTCCGCAAGCCTCCTGAGAGTCAGCTGGGGAATGTTGTTCCATTCCTGCTGCTGCAAGAAGTCGAAGAGCTGGCCTAGGTTCACTGCTGGAGGGTGGTTCTCGTGAAGCAGGCACCCCAGGTCGTCCCAGGCATGCTCGATCAGGTTAAGATCGGGTGAGGATGCTGGCCAGTCGTGGCGATTGACCTGCTACTCCTCCAAGAAGACGTTTACCACCCTGGCACTGTGGGGACGGGCGTTGTTGTCCTTAAAGACGGCATCAGGGCCAAGGGTTTGCAGGGCAGGCAGGACCAGAGGCTGAAGAATGTTGTCCCTGTACCTCACACCAATTAGGCTGCCTACAACTTGGTACAGGGGGGTTCTGAAGTTCCTTCCTATGCCACCCCACACCATGATAGACCCTCCGCCATACTGGTCCCATCACGTTGGCTTCTTGGTCGCGTTCCCTCATCCGCCTCCAGACACTATATAACCATATTGAAAGAGCTGAGCAAAATGCGACTTGTCAGAAAACATCACCCAGGCCCAATGCTGCCTCGTCCAGGCACATGAGCTCGGCACCAGGTCAGTGAGCCGCCGTCAGCACAGGTCGAACAGCTGGCTGTCTTGCTCGGAGATTAACTTCTCTAAGGCAGTTCCAAACAGTTTGGTCGGAAATGTTGACGTTTGCTGCAGCACACAGTTGTCACCTGAGGCTGTTTGCAGTGGCAGTTCTTTGTCTCAGCACCATGAGAACATGCAGTTTGTCCTGCTGTCTGGTGGTGGACCTAGGCTGGCCAGACCATCTTCATTCAGCAGTACTACCAGTGGTGTTGAAGTGGTCATGAAGTCTTTGGATGACAGCATGATGCACTTGAAGGCGCAACCAACTTCTCTGACGCCTACACCTTCTTGAAGCCAAGCAACAGCCCCTCCCCGGTCAGTGTCATTAATCTCCGTGTGGTGGCATGGTTAAAAACGCCCCCAAAAACAGCTTTTTTATACCCACTGGTCAGCAAAACTGGTTGCCATGTGTTCAGTAAAGGCACGACTTGCACGTGCAACGCGGTTTGCAGTCAGCCCAACTCTGCTGCCTCAGCTATGCACTTGCAAACCGCGACCATGTTTTTTGTGATTTCAGCGTTTCTTTTGTGAACTTGTTCAACCCACTAGACTCAGATTCAACTAAACACATGTCAAAACCAGTTTTGCATTGAAGAAGTTGTCACACTTTCAGTGCAAAAATTGGACAAAAGCTTTGAATTCTATACACTACGATGCGTTATCTAAACCACATGAAAAATGCAGGTGGCTCTTATACGTTATTCTGTAGATGAAGATTGAAATAAACTGTGTAGCATTATGAATGTTGATTTTGCTGTTCATTTGCATGCAAATATGAATTGGTTTTTTTTTTTTTTATCTTTGGTGAAAACTGCAAATTGATAGCAGATGTTGTCATGTATACAAGCCTCGCAATCAGTTAACTGCATTTGAACAATTTTCGGATCATGGGAATCTAGACTTGTTTGTAAGCATCTGGATTGTCTGCTGCATATTACTATTATTTAGCCAGGCATTCACTTCAATGATGAGAAGAACATGGCCTTCCACTTTCTTAAAACATTTGCATCATGAAGACACATGGTGTCAAAATCTCAATGTCATTATTGGATGATGCGCCTCAAGGGAGTGTTGCAGAAAAATTTTACATAAATAGCAGTAGATCCAGACATTGTCGATTGGATGACACATTGACTGTCACTATGCTGAGTAGTGTGAACAGAACTCTAAAAAAAATGTTTTTCACGTGTAACATGAAGTGAAACAAATTTCATTAATGGGAAGTACACATACAAAAATTCTGGTTGCACTTAGAAGAAAAGTTTTAAAGGGTGTTAACTCTGTCGGAGTGAATTTCAGGTAGCATGTTAAACCTTGAACCACCTTGCTAATGCTAGGAATGCCATCAGTGAAAAGAAAATATAGGCGTTTCTTGCCATATACTTTAAAACCAGGTGGCTTTTTTTCAAAATAGAATATGTGTGGCAAGAGTGTGGCAACACATTGTGTAAACATCACAAGAGCTCAAATCTGACAACTTGAATGTAAAGCTGTCAAGAAACATTACCAAACTGTTCCTGCTGTTGTTTCCTTATGCTCCCCACTTGGACAGACATTTTCCGTCTTCAGAAGAGTTACTAAAATATGTAACTGTGCATTTTGTACACATGAATTTGATTAGAAGACTGTCGATTCTGTGCAAAAAAGCAAAGCTGTACTTTCTTGAAATATTGTGAGGGTTCATAGGATCATGGTTGCTGGTTTTGTCACCATTGTCCTGATTCAGAATCATTTTTCTGAACTTTTTTTGAACCAGCCTGATGTTTGATAGCATCACCATCAGTGTCCAGAAGTATCATGAAGGTTGATAGCATCATCTTTAGTGGTGGTGGTATTAACAATATGCTGAATCATTATATGAGGTCAGTGCCATGAAGCATCTTGAAGATCAGAAGCATCATAACTGGTGGTTTGTTACAATGTCCTGAACCATCAAGATCACTGTCCTAAATCATCAATAAGGTAGATGGTGATGTTTGTTATTATGATCATAACCTGAAACATCATGAGGTTCGGTTGCTCATCATAGTGGATTCGTAGGCATTGTCTTGACTCATCAATACTGTCAGTAGCAATGTCTTTGGTGGTCGTGTTATCATTGTCCTGAGTCATCATTAAGATCAGTATTCTGAATCATTTGTGAGGGTCGCTGGCATTGTCATTGGTAGTATTATTATCCATGTCCTGAATCATCATTAAGGTTGATGTCCTGATTGATCACGAAGGACAACAAAATAATTGTTGATGCTTTCAGTCATCAATGTCCTGAAGCATCACAAGATTAATGATATCATCATTGTTTTTGTTTTTATCATTGTCCTGAATTGTCATAAAAGTTGATATCCTGAATCATCATGAAGGACGATAGTCTCATCATTTGTGGTTTTTGTCTTCAGTGTCCTTAACCGCCATGAAAGGTGACAGGTCATCTTTGATATTTTGTCATTGTTCTGATTCATCATGATGGTTATGTCCTGAACTGTAAATGTGGATGTCATGAATCATCATGAAACTTGATAGCATCATTGTTGGTATTACTGTCTGTATCCTGAATCAATATGAAGATCAGTAACATCATAATAGGTGATATTGTTTGGTTAACCATATCATCATGGAGGTCAGTAGTATTATCATTGGTGATAAATTACCCACGGCTTTATAGTTGTCATACATGCAAGTAATAATAGCCATGAGCATTAGAATGTAATCTCTAAATGTAAACATTGCTTTTCCAGGTGAAACTCAGTTTGAATGAGCATCAGCAGTTATTTGTCAGCTTGAGTATCATGATGTTATTAATGCATAGAGGCAGGCTCAGAGCATTGTGAATGTTTCACAGTTTGTCTTGAATGTCCTTCCACTAATCATGCAGATGCTGTGAATGTTGTTTATAGGAAAGAAAAAAGAGATGAGGAAAAAAGTGTGTTTACAGAAAGTGCATTGGCATCACATAAAGTACGGTTGTTCGCCTGAAAGAATACGCTAGTGCATATTTCTGTGTATGCTAATGTGTACATGCTTATGTATATGTATCATATGTGTGTTAAGTATGTTTGTTTCTTTGTCCTGGAGTTAAATTTTTGTTTACTGCTGCGTCACTCTCATAATGTATGTTGAATTTCAGAACTCAGGCAGTTGCCTGAACTGTGAAAGAAAAACTTTATTTGATCGGTTTCTGTACAGTCTGCCTAAAAGAAAAAGTTTGGTGCTTCTGAATAAAGATTTTTCTTGCCTGAATAAGTTGAAAAGAAAATGAAGTACAATCAAATGTACATAGCATATTGTTTTTGAGGCAAATCTGTTCATTTGATGATAACATGAAAATAATAACCTTTAGACTGCCACAGAGCTGTTTCCAGAATGGTGGATAATTTATGCCCCCATCGCTGCTACGATCACCATTCTGGAACAGCAGTCAATCCATTTTGGCTTCGTGTAAATTCAGATTGTGTCAGGGAAGTATAACTATACTAGATTCAGAATCATGTAGGTCCGTATAGAATCTAAAAATGTCGGGGGAAACCCCCTTACGACACCTGGCAATGACTTTTTCAAACGATCAAAGTGGGTGACTGCAGTGACAATGAACTCATTATCAATGCGAGGAGAACAAAATGGCAACACCAGGGCCAAACTCGAGTGGTAGCAGCGCGAAATGTCTATGATTGATGGAGTTTGCCGAAGCTCAACGTGAATTAGAGAAGCTACTTGAAGAGGATAGTGGTGATGAACTACAATCGGATGATTCTCTGGAAGATGAGACTGCAGACAAGGATTTCCAGCCACAAATGATCAATGTAGAAGACAGAACTGACATCAACTTCGAGCTTGACATTGTTGCTGAAGTGAGTGATGACTCATCAGATAGTGTGGCCAGCGGTAAAACACAAACTGAACACAGACCGGTCAGTGGAAGGAGAGGGGGAGGGGGAGGGTAGGCGGTGGCTTGCAGCTTGGCGAGCAAAGCAGAGCAAGTAGTGAAAGGAGAAGGGGGCACGGCAGGAGGTGGGGTGGTGCGTTTGCCAATGTTGACTGTCAGTCACTTGGTCTGAAAGAACAACCAAGTGGGAAAAATAGGGGTTTTTTTTTTTTCTTTTTAATCACAGATGATTTAGTGCAAAAATTAGTCAAAGAATCAAACAGATGTGCACAACGAACAATCCAGCACATGCAGACAAGGTCACAGCAAATAAAAAAAAAAAAAAAAAAACCAGTCTAGATTTGCTACATGGAAAGAGACCAACATGGCTAAAAATGAAGCAGTTTTTTGGGCCTCGCGCTACTCATGGGCATCATTTAAAAAAAAAAAAAAAAAACATCAACAGTCATAATGGTCAAAATATCCACTACTGACCACAAACATATTTCCTTTGGTATGGCTAGACAGATGTGTGTGAGTGACCAAGTGTGAGAGAGAGTGTGTGTGTATGTGTTTATGAGAAAGTGTGTGTGTTGTGTGCATTATCCCCCGTTTTGAAATCTGGCACACCAAGCTGCGCTTCTAGTTCCCCACCAGAGAAGCATTTTAGTATCGGTATTTTTTATCATATTTTATTTTACTATTTTTTTTTACCAGATTTTCCACTTAATCAAGATCCTGTATGTTCCTGTATAGGACTTATGGTAAATATACTACTATTATTTTTTTTTTTTTTTACTTAAAACACTTTCAAAGATGTTTTCAGTGTGGATTACTACTGTGGCCATCAGTTCAAAAGCAAATTTTACAGTTTGGTGAAGAAACTGCCAAGTTCCAGTGAGTTCTTGCATTGGATTGTGTGAAATGAAGACTGTGTTGATGTTTTATTTCCATGACCAACCTTCACAGTCTTTGAGGTGTGAAGTACTGTTTTCCTGAAGAAAGTGGATCTTATGGTTTTTTTTCGAAAAAAAAGGCAATATTTTCATATGAACCAAGAGTAAAGTTAGCTGTTTTATTATGTTTATATTATTCTAACATAGTTTTTGTTGAACTGACACATTTTTTAGCTCAAGTTACTAACTATACTAACCTAGCAACAAAAAATAATGATAACTAAAACAGAAAATATGTTCTGTGTTTTCAAATATTTTATTTTTGAACAAATTCTACTGGTCACAAACTCACAGAAAATACAATAAAACATTTTTTTCCTGTGTTGTCCATTCATTTTCCTTTCAGGATTTATATATATACTTTTATGTATGTATGTGTACATTTGAGCCCACATTTTTTTTTTTTAGCAACCACCTGATTTTCCTTTAAAAATTCTTTAGAAAATTAGTTCAAGTTCTTGGCTAAATACCCTGGCTGCCTAAGGGCTAATTTATGCTTTGTACAAGTTTAGTTTTATTGCTTGGTTCAGAAATATTGAAGTTGAATGAGTTCTGTTTAAATGCATGTTCCACAAATGCCAGAGGAATGCGCTTAGTGTATGTCCTTTTTGCACTTCATCAGAAGTACATGAGTTCGTATACAAAAGACTGGAATGAATCCCCAGGAATGAAAAATTTCAGTGTTTTGCTGTTGCTCTTTGTCAAAATCTCGGATGTAAGAAGATTTTTTTAGAAAGAGAAGAAGAGTGTTGTGTATGCGCATGTGTGCATATATATGTGTTTGTATTGTGCAGACATTTTTTGCTGATCAAATTTGTTTAGAGGGGGGAGAGAGAGAGAGAGAGAGAGAAAAAGAAAACTGAACTTATGCTGATAAATCATTGAAAGGTTGGTGGATGCGTATAGGAGGGGTGGTGCTCTCTAAGGGGTTTTTTCCTCCCCGCTCTTCTTCCCTCCATCTTAGTCATTTATGATTATGAGTTTGATATATAATTGATATGTTTATGATCTGTTTTCATACAATCTTTCTGCGCACTGTCCGCTTTCTGCGCTCCTGTCAGCTCTAACTTCATTTGATTAAAATTACCCTTGGGGGGGGGGGGGGGGGGGGGGGGGGGGGGGGATTGTTTAATTTACGTAAGCTATTTCATGAATTATGAAGGATATGTTGAAAATTGAGCTGTACATCTGACAGTAAAATGATTTCTGATTTATGTATTTTTGTGTTTGGGTGTGTGATTATTTGCATACAGACAACATGTCTCAATACATATGCACATTATATGATTTTTTTTTTTTTTTTTCAAAACAAGCATTCAGTACACATTCAGAAATCCTGACTGCATTACAATTCTCATAATATGATAATTCTGTTGAAGATATAGATGGTGAAATTACGTTGAAAATAAAGATTGTCTGGGTCTAGGATTTAAAAAAGAGCATAATGTCAGAGAAACAGCTTCAACATTCATAGAGAACAAATATTACAGGTCTTACTGACAATTAGAAAAGATCATTGGTTCAGTTGAAAACGAAATTGGATTACAGGCCAAGCTGAAATTTGGAATGATACTGTAATCTGGGGAAGAAGAGATGGGAATGTGATTGCCTTCAAAAGATCCCATGCAGTCATCTCTGGGCTATAGGAAATAAAACTGAAACTGTTTCTCTCTGTAGATGCCCAGTGAGGGTACATGAGCAAGCTTGAAGCTTTCTTTTTGAAGGAAGTTCAAAGCCTCTTGTCTATATGTGTGCTAAGCAGCTTTAGTTTGGGGTTATGTACATGTAATTTTCACTGTGAGAGCAAAGATTCTGTCTTTGTTTATTATTCTACAAAATAAAAAAAGTAGTTCTGGTTGGGGATGGGAGGGGCAGATAAGGATGGATTACTGGACTAGGGGAGGAGGGGGGTTAAAACAACACACAGGATTGCAGTCCCTTTTTTTTTCTGGTGCTAAATCTTCCCAATGTCATTGGCCTTTTGTTGATAGAAAATAAAAGGTAAAGAATTAACCTAACAAAATAGTTTTACAAAATAATTGCCAGCCCAAATAAATCTTTTATTCCTACTTGGCATGAAACCCTAAAACGCAATTGGAAGAACAAGGGAGTTAGCCGTGCTTCCTGTCCCTCAATAGGACTAAGAGTAATTGCCCTTACATTTTTCACCTTCAGTTTGATTTGTCAAATTTTCCCAACCATCAAGCTGGGAAACAGGAGGGTATCCTGGTGTTCAGACAGGTAATTATTTTGTAATTATTTTCCCAAAGGAACGTTCTTTTTTGTCATACCTACCTGTCCAAACAAATACCTGAATAACAAAATGGAGATGGAATGAACAATTTCACCAAGACATGAACTTAGACAAGTATCAAAAATGCCCCAGTCAGCAATGCTGTTGATATTTCCAAATTTAGCTCTGAGCAGCAATTTGTTTCCCTTGCCCAACCTGAAGATGAAGGAGTCCCCATTTTCCCACAAAACATGTTTGAGGCAATAAAAGCCAGACAGAAAAGTTCACCAATCAATGCAAGGAGATATATGTAGTATATAGGACAAAATTAATTTATACACCAAAATCAGAATATGTAGGGTATTTCAAAACACAATCATTCAATGGCAGTATGTTGTTGTCGGAGCAACAATGATGCCCATGAGAAATTTTAGGCAGATGCCAAAGACGGCAGAAAGATGTCTTTAGAGTTAGGTTCCAAAGATAGCTCAAAGTGACCTGTGGCCAGATTCTCCAGTACCAGCGAAAGGCTCCATTCAGGAGTTTTGCCAGTTCTCTGTTACAGTCGTACTCTGTTTTCTTTCTTTTTCAGGATATGATGGGTTTTTTTGTTTTGTTATTTTTGATGGTTTGACTCATTTTCTTTTATCATCTTTTTTCTTAAGCCTGACAGCCTGAAAAGATTCAGTGCAGTCAGCTGGGGTACAATGGTTTAAAACTTGAAGCTTGCTGTTGTCCCAGGGAGAACTGTGATACTACCTCTATTATTGGCACCATTCATGACTGATGTTAATGTTTCTCTCCATCATCACACTAAACGTCTCAACTTTTGGCAATGGTGCTTGGCTTCCTACCTTTCACAGAAATCATCAGAAAGATGGGCAACATGTTCAGACATGGTACCAACTGGAGTAATGCTTGCAACACCTAGAAAACATTTTGAAATTGTCGTACCTTCAGAGATGATTCTTTTTGTCCAGCCATGATCTTTTCACACATGAAGGGTGGAATTATCACTGTTGTCCAGCATGGTGGAAATCATGATGGTATTACCTAAGTGAATTTGCTGATATGAAATTCAGGCTGAATATACCGAGAGTATCTTTGCACTCACAATTGCATATTCAAGCCCCCACCAAACATTCCACTCTGGAACAGGTTGGCATGCATTTTTTTTTTTTTTTTTTTTCCGACATCTCTGAAAACAAGAAATATAGTTTTTACTCTACCTATAATTCATACACAAAAAAATCAAATGACCAATGATACTAAAAACACAATGGATGAATGTTTCCTTACCCAGGGTTAAACACAATGAATTTGTTTTCTTACTTTGCCAGATTTCCAAACACAAACTTGCACACCACACTACAGTTCTTTCTTTGTTACACACACAGGTCACCACAGAATATCTTATCTCTGGACATGCAGCATGTGACAGCACCAGCTTCTGGATTGGGTTCCTGTTGTCTTCTAGCAGCTCTTCTGGAAGTGGACTCTTCTTTTTGACTAGATCTTTTTTTTTCTTTTCTCTGTTCAACACCTTTCTCTGTGTTAGAGACTCACTCCCGCTTCTGTCACCTTGAACAAAGCTCTCCTTTTTCAACCCTTCGCTGTCCTGCTTAAGTGTCCCTGCTATGCGTCTTTCTGTTCGCTGTCCAGTTTCCACAATGGATCCGTTCAAGGCTATGTTCACCTCCTCTATGATCTTTAAAACTGGTCTTTCACAACCAAACATTAGCAAATTTTCTAAACGGCCTAACAAGTAGGTTATCAATCACATTTGCTCCTGTCTCTCTCACCAATGAACTTTGAAATTCCCAGCAACTTCTGAAACATTTTCATATAATCAATACTTAAGATTTTTGTCAATCACCATGGAGTACATGTCCCTTGGCAGCCTAAAGTGAGGGTACGTAAAACAAAGACATGTGACAAACTGAAGTCATTACCTATAAGCTCCTGTGCATTTTATCAATCAATAACTAGAAGCACAATGAATTTGATCTGATTTTACTTATCACTTTCAGGACACTTTGTGTACAGTCTATCAAAGTGTGAAAGTGTGTGTATATGCGGGGTGGTGTGTGTGTGTGCCCATAAGTGTGTGCTTGTATATGTTGATTTTTTTTTAAATTCAAAATGTGTCACTATGTTTCTGTGTCAAAATTTGTGTGTGTTTATTTATTATAAACAACATTGTCACTGTATGAATGTATTTGTCAGTGAATGGCTGTGTGTGTAACTGAGTGGGTGAGGGAGAGAGAATGGATGCATGAACATCACTTGTATATGAATGAAGATCAATTATCACGTTGAAAGAAAATGAAATGTTCACTTAAAAAAAATCTCAATCAAGCTTTTTTGACCATTTTGTGATACTGCCAGTTTTTTGCTTCGTTCAGTGGCATTTTCATTACTGCCAGCTGGTTCAATGAATGCAGCATGTAGGGAGCTGACATTTGCAGTAAAGTAAAAAGATGCTACATTACTCTATTCTTCCTCGGGTCCTGTGGAAACAGTCTTGCTATTTGATTCTATTTCTATTAGTCAAAACTGGTCAGTCTCATCTCAGAATGAAGTATCGTGGGGTAGACATGCATGATTTGTCGACTGTTGCTGTGCCATATGATCCAGTGGAAGAGAGAATGGCCGATCTCCACTTCACCACTGCACTGACAGGCAAGCGACAGCCAGGCACATGAGCATGGAATGTGACACACCATTTCAAAATTGTTTGGAAAAATATTGCATGTGCGCCGGCTGTCTGGAGCCCTGTATAATCATTGTTGTATTCAGCTACAACCACTTCGTCCGCTCAAGTCAGCCTGACCATAACATCAGCTCAGCACTTACAACAGAAAGACTTACTGCAACTGCTGTGTTCCTGAAATGGTGCGTCATAAGCGCTTCCCCCCATACGCAAGAATGATGACTTATTGTACTCTATCAAATATTCAGACTTGACCAGTCAACAACAAAACTACATTGTTTCGTCGTCTTGTTTCGTGGTTACAGCTTGTACCATTTTCAAAATTTTCTGTTTTCCTCTCTGATAGCTTGAAGGTTGCCGTTGATGTAGCAACACACTGGCTGAACAAGTGCCACTTGCCCCTGATTGATATGCTATCCTGCTGCAACCGACAGTTATGCTGGGCACCCCCCCCCCCCCCCCCCCCCCCCCCCCCCCCCCCCCCCCCCCCCCCCCCCCTTCCATAGATGAATACAAAAATAACCATAGAAAAAAAAAAAAATGAAGCAGATCGTTGCATTTGGGGAGAGTGGCTATGCAACATCATATGCACTCCCCTGCACTGCAGGCATCATCCACTACTGTCTCCCCATTCTGCCCCCCAATATGAATAAATTAATAATTAATAAAAAGAAGAGGAAAAATGCAGAGGCACAAACGTAAAAACCCTTCAGAGGCATATTCCAATTCCAACAGCTTTAAAAGAAAAGAGAAAAGAAAACTGAATGTTAGAGGTGTCTTCTCTTTTGAACAAGTGAAAGAAAAGCAGAAAATCTTCAAAGGGACATTCTCCCTTCTCCCTTAGCATTCATCATTCTGAACTGGTCACTATAAAAGCCTCAATTAAGCAATCCACAGTTCACCACTCAAATGGTGCACTTAACTTCAATTTTCCTGTGAGTTTTTGTTAGAGTTCAATGTCTCACCAAGAAAATGACGACTTCCAGTGGCGAGACATGCATAATAATGTTGTCCCTCCAGAGAGGTTTGTTAACTCAGTCTGCTGTTACTGTTTTCATGTTGATATGCGTACATTGGATCAGAACAAGCACCAGTGAACATGACAAAAGTGACTCAGCAGCAGTGCATTGTCTCCTTTGGAGAGTTGCCTTCTGAGAACCTCATCTTGACCGCTGTCTGTAGACCTATGGTGTTGGGACTATAATAACATGACGAACCTGAGTGAGGCTGTTTGTGGGACTGGTAAAATGAGTTTTGTGGGAATACTACTGAAGGGCACAAAAATTCAGAGGGAAAAAATCCATCAATCTGATTTATGATTTCTAATAATACAACCTGTCAGTCATGGGATGAAATGGAAGCACTGTATAAGGTAATGTATTCCCTGTTTTCAAATACAGCCTTCGACTGACAAAACATATGGAAAATGTCCATACACATCTCACCAATGATGTCTTTAACATGAAAGATCTTGATTATTAACAGAAAAGATGCCGGAAATCGTCAAGTTTGGAATGCCGCAGAGCCAGAGGGAATGTGAAAAAGCCATTCAAAATTCTTCATGAGTATTGAGATAAAGGTCCACATCTGTACTCTTGAGTTAAATGCCTCCACGGGCATTCTTTTAAATCAAAGAAATGTTCAACCAAAACCAACTTGCTTCCAAATGTTTTTTACAAGCAGAATTGTCAAGACTTGGAACAACTAAAGTTAACCCACAATGCAATGGCACACTGCAAATTTCAAAACATTACAAGAACAGTGCAATGACACACTGCAACATTTTCATTGCTACAGGAACGGTCTCACGACACCGAATGATTTTGATGCCACAAGAACAGTGAAAGGGGCAACAGCAAGGTATATAGTGCTTTATGAACAATGCAATGACGCTGCAAGATTTGTAAAGATACAGGAACAATCCAGTGAAACACTGCAAAATTTGTTATGATACTAGAACAGAGCAATGGCACACAGCAACATCAATGACTTGCTGCATGATCTACAATGCTGGGGAATAGAGCATTGACAGGCCACAAGATTTTTAATGCTCCAGGAACAGTAAAATGACTTGTTGCAAGATTTGTAGTGCTTCATGAACATCAAGAGAGGAAGTGGCCACACATCCATACTTAAGGGAAGAGCAAGAAACACCATCAGCCAAACAAACATTGGAATAATTTCAAGGCCAATGTTGCGAAGACTCATAGAGATTGGAGCAAACTCGTACTGGGCCCTTCCAATAACAGACACAAAAGATGAAACACATGTCAACTGAGATAAGACTTTAAATCTCACCAGCCGCCGTGGCGAAGTGGTTAGCGTCGCAGACTCCTGGCTGGGAGGTTGTGGGTTCGAATCCCATCGGAGTCATGTGGGTTTTTCTGCCCCGACCGGCTCCTACCCAGAGTTGAGTTTGCTACGGGCTCAGTTGGGAAGACTGGGACCACACAGTCGAGTTTTATCCACTTAATGGATGCATTTCTGAAAGTGTTGCTCTAATTTCCTGACCAACACTGCAGGTGCCTGTATCTCTAGGGCCTGGGTTGACGCGGGGGATATATTATGAAAGGAAGCGTAGAGTACAGCCCTGTCATGTAGTCTCAGACCGAAATGGAAATCCGTAGCATCATCTTAATCATCCTCATTCTCATTGATCAGCATAAAAAAAATGTCTCAAATTCTGTGGCCCTTCATGCCCTGCTCTCATGGTGACCTCAATTTCGAATTCCTCTCCACGTCTGTGGTCTTAGTTTAGTTCCGTCGGGGTCACCGATATCGGCGAGTCCATGGGGGCTGTCGTTGGATGGACATGGTGGTGCCCTCCGGAGGGAGAGTTTATTTGCGCCGGCTCTGCGACTAAGCAGTTATTGTTGTCAGTAGGGGGCTTAGTAGGTGGTGTCCTGCGTATGTTAGATCAGAACAGGCGCCACTGAACATCACCGAAGTGACTCGGCAGCAGTGCAATGTCTCCTCCGGTGGGTTGCCTCTTGACGACTTTGACATTGACTGCTCCCTGTGGATTGTTGTTGGTGCCGGGGCTGCGGCGGGGCTGACCGGGCTGTGGCAGTGGACAGGGTGTCAGAATGAGCGGCGTGGGGTGCACTGCCTGAGGTGGTGCAGAGGTTGGACAGCAAAAAAAAAGAAAAAAAGACTTTGAATCTCTCAGGATCCCCAGCGTATACTGTAGACGTGTGCGCTGGTGTGTATTCATCAGTGGTGTGATGCCAGCATGTTAATTAGAGTGTCTATGGACATCATGAATGTGCAAGCGTTGGTATGTGTGTATGGGAGAATGTGAGTGTATGTGTGTGTGTTCATCAGTGGGGTAATGCCAGAGTGTTAATTAGAGTCCACAGACGTGTGTTGATGTGTGATGTGTGTGTGTGTGTGTGTGTGCGTGCAAGCATGCATGTGTGTGTGTGTGTGTGTGCGTGGGATGTGTTTGAGGGGGAGGAGTGGTGGTTCTTATTTTTATGTGTATGTGTGTGTGCACACAAGAGTGTGCACATTGCACTTATATGCTGTATTTGATGGTCTTGTTCTTGTTCCCAAGTCATCTTCTGAACATTCACGCATGCAGTCACAACACACACATGCACATGCACTTCTGCACACACACACGTGCACACACATGTGCACACACACAAAGTGCACACATGCCTGCACGCATGCACACACACACACATATGCACCCACGCACACACATGGGCCCATGCCCACACATCATACACACATGTGTACATCCACTACACACACACACGCACACACACAAATGGTAGGTAGGCACTGAAGGTCTGACCAGCGCCTTGGGCTAACGCGTAGGTCAGACATCCGCTGAGTCGTAGCCATGAGACCCTCTTCTTCAATTGCCTCATCTTTGTTGTTAATTCATTTATCCATCAGCTTCAAATCATACGTAGTGTGGTCTCAAAACTTGTGGTGTGGCATATATGGACTAGTCCGCCTCCTTGATGAAACTGAAACTCATTTGACATTAGAATTGAAAAGTCGTATCTTGGTTCATCTGCCGACAAGCTGGGAGGTCCAGGTATTCTTTAATTGATGAAAAGGTATCCTGGCCTTGCCAGTTCTCGCTTTGATGTCTGCATCAGTTCCACCCTGCCTGTCAACTGTGTTCCCCAGGTATGTGAACTTTTTCAACTCTTCTAGCCGGTCGCCATTAAATCTAATGGGATCTTGTTTATTTGTGTTGGCTCTCAGTACTTTTGTTTTCCCTCTGTTCACCTTCACCACGACTGCTGAAACTTCTGCCAAGTCCGATGTCTTCTCTTGTATTTGCTGATGGGGGTGTGGGACAGGAGCACCAGATCGTCTGCAAAGTCCAGGTCGTCTAGCTGCCCAGTCATGGTCCACTGGATACCATTCCTCTTCCCGGCGGTCCTCATGATCCAATCTACCATGAGCAGAAACAGGAAAGATGAAAGCAGACATCCTTGCCTCACTCCAGTTTTGATGGGGAAGCTCCTTGTTAGATGTCCTTCATGTATGCTCTTGCAGCTCATTCCTTCGTAGAAGTTCTTGATGATGACAAACTTTGTTGGTATTCCATTGTGTCTCATGAGTTGCCATAGGGTGTCCCTGTGCACACTGTCAAAAGCCTTCTCAAGTCGATGAAGGTGCAGTACATAGACAGGTTCCATTCCTGGGATTGTTTGAGAATGATCCTCAGGATTGCAGTCTGGTCGGCGTACGATCGATTTGGTCGAAAACCTGCTTGTTGTTTGCGAAGGAGTGTGTCAACTGTCTCTTTCATCCTCTGGCAAGATTCGATTGAAGATCTTTCCCGGGACCAAAAGAAGCATAATCCCTCTGCAAGTCTTGCAGGTCTGGGACGAAAACTAGAAAAAAAAGATAGGCTATGACAGCACCCGTCCAAAACCAAGCCCAAAACTCTTGCCAACAACAAGACATCCTGCTACCAAAACAACCGACTTCTTCTTCTATTATGTGGCCACAATCAACACTCGGATTATTTTGCCACAGATTAGAAGGTTTCCTTGAACCGGCTGCCTGACTGAAGTATCCTTTTCTTTTCTTGTTCCTGTGTGGGCTTGAGATAGCTCTTCAAGTTGCATTTCGTAAGTAGATCACAACATTCACTCCAGATCACATTTAACACTCCCTGCCCACTAACTGGATTGGAGGGGACGAGAAGTGACAGGCAGGCATCCTAGTGACGGCCCCCGGCCCCCCTCGCCGCATCAGCCCTCCTACCAGCACATCCCCTACCCACTATCTACCTAACCTTGCACTCTCACATTCATACAGGACAGTTTGTGTTGGCATTCGTTTTAATCTTACTCCTGAAGTTTCGCAGCAGCAATACTGTCAAGAGAGCCAGCACTGAGGTGGGAGGTGACTATTTTTAAAACTGTCAGAGGAGTCTGCCTCTACAATATGTGCTGGGAGTTCATACCACTTACGGATGGCTCTGGGGAAAAAAGAGAAGAGCCTATATTGCTGTTTATGATCTACCAAACGTCTAAACTGTTGGTCATGTGATCTTCTGTCTCTTACTGTTGTTTTTTTCAGGACACTTTCATTGATCTGCACCAGGTCGTTGTGGATCTTATACAACATGGTGACCCTTGACGCTTGGCAGCGCTTCTGGAGAGATGGCCACTTGAGCTTCTCAAGTATGTCAGTTACGCTTACATGCCAGTGGTAACAGTTCAGGACGAATCTAGCTGCCCTTCTCTGGATGTTTTCCATTTTCTTGATGCAGCCTATTTTGTGGGGGTCCCATACTTAGCTGGAGTACTCTAACTGGGGTCTAACGATGGTAAGGTATGCCTTTTCTCTCAGCTCATTGGAAGCAACTTTCAGATTACGTCTCAAGAATCCAAGGGCTTTGCTCGCTTTCTTTGTGATGATGTCAATGTGTTCCGCCCACTCTAGGTCTGTCCTCAAAGTGACCCCCAGGTACAACGCTGATTGTACTGTTGCTAGTGTGTGTCCGTGCATCTAGTATTTGTCGCTGATGGTACTTGTGCAGCGAGTGACCCTTAGCGTTAACACATTTGCCTGGGTTGAAGGCCATCTCCCACTTCTGCTCCCAGACCTGGCGACGTTCTAGATCTTCTTGTAGGTGGGCGTGATCTTCTCTGGACGCTATTGTGCGGTAGATGGCAGTGTGTCATCTGCGAACATTCTTGTCCTGGTGGTCAGTTTCTCAGGAAGGTCATTAATAAAGACCAGAAGAGAGGCATGGTCCAAGGACCGACCCCTGCGGGTCTCCCGACTTGACATCGATGAAGTCTGACTGAGCCCCCTCGACGACAACTGCTTGGCGTCTGTTGGATAAGAAGCTGGAGATCCATTTGTTGATCTTGCCTCGCACGCTGTAGCTGTGAAGTTTGTGTGTAGCAGGAGTGAATGGTTCACCTTCTCGAACGCCTTGGCGAAGTCCAGCACAAGGATGTCTTTTCGTTTTCCTGATGCCATGACTACGGTCTGGGACGCTAATGTCCCGAAGAGTCTCTGACCAATATGACATAAAACCTCACCCAGAGTAGAGACGTCCACTACGTCTGTGCCCAGAGCTACGCAATATGTCTCGGTGTGCTAGACCTATTAGAAATTGCTTTCATTTCCTGTGATAAGAT